>BHFT01021564.1:0-15739 GCA_004320025.1 Laticauda laticaudata
CAGACTGTCAATGCATTTGGAAGCCTGCACTGCTCAAATAGGAAAGATCTTTCACATACCACAACAGAACAAACACCTGAGCACAGACGCTCCCTCTGATTGCCTCCAACTCACAAAACACGCCCCCACGCTAGGCACCCAGGTGAAAACCCGCGTTTGCTTGATGAATAAGCAGCCGTACCTTTCACACGAAGCCAAAGCTGCATTGAAAAGCCTCCAACACAAGAACAGAGTGCTGCCAGCCAATCAAAGCCACAAAACAGACAGAAGAAAACAGAAACACCACAATCAAAACTCCAAGTCCAATGAACACAGACCCAGTATTTAATAGCAATCAGAATAGACCAGCCTCAAAATTTGAAAAAACAGAGGAACTGTGAGACACACTTCCATACAGAAGCCTGATGATGGCAGATGAGATTCACAGATGAACTCATACAGAAGCCTGATTATGGCAAAAGATGAGATTATGGCAGATGAAATTAGCTTTTTCCTATTATCAGTATTCAGTATTTCTTGAAATAATAAGGTACACTTACAAGTTAGGACATTAATGAATTGGATCGTAGTAATGGGTTTAAGTGTGGACACTCACACACAATTGATTTCTCATGCAATAACGTTCTCCTTTCTGTGCAGGATCACCTTTGTAGTCTACAAATATCTCACAGAAATAAGAGATTAATACTTGGTTTATGTTAGTTTCTAATCTATAAAAGCATTGAGGTATTCTTACTCATGTTCTCTACATGATCAGCCTTGTCTGATTTATTAGCTTTGTCAGTTGGGATCTATGCAGAGTAGCCTCAGATGTAGATTGGACGAATACATCCAGTGGGAACTGGTGTGGTTTCAATTTCAAAATGATTTGTCGACCATTCTCTGTTCGTACTATGGTGTGGAGTGATGTTAGATGCACAGTAGGGGGCCTGTGAAGGAAATCTGCGAACCATAAAGCTCCTCAGTGTTCAGGCATATACTAGGCAGTGGGACGTGCTAACCACCTACCCTGAGTCATCTGCGCAAGAGGTGAGATGTACTGTCTAAGGAGGCAGTCCTTTTTTTAATGATAAGAGGTTGAGTAAATTTTAATAATAGGGATCATGTCTATTAAGTTATTACACCGTTAACATTAAAGGTTTCCGCTCGCCGACACATAGCGTGCTTAAGTGAATATTTACGCTTGGCTGCGTAGGGGGTTGGTGCTCAGTGTCTTACAAAGCTTGAAGAGCCAGAGCTGCTCCCAAAAGGAATATCTGCCATGATTAATGGTGACGCCGGCATGACTAAAACACCGAAGGAGCATCGGAAGCTGTTACCTTTCCCTACTAAAATCGTCTCCTATTTCTAACTTGCATTATATCGACCATGCTTTTGGAACTGCCTTAAACGGTAGTTGGGCAGAAAGCGTGGAACCGATATGTTCATTGGGAACATTAGCTCCGTATAGACTGTAAGTTAGATAATCAGCAGTTTTAGGAGCAACATCAATGGAAATGATCTTATGAATTAATTTTTATTCTTAGTATTTTCATGTGTGCAAAATTTATATCATGTTGTGTTAAGCAGAATGTCCTGACAGCTGGACGATGGGCATTATGCTCAACTATGTCCATACGGAACGGTGCTATCTGATGGCTGTGTGTGTTTTTCTGTGCGAGATGGGTTAATCATTGATGCCAAAACATAGTGCACTAGAATAATGTAGACCGAAGGATTTGGGATTAGGATAAGTAGTCTGCATACAAACACGCCAATAACTCAGAGGAGCCCAAGAAACCCCATTTCAACCCAGAGCTAAAGAGTCTTATTTTCCTTCGTGCTTGTTTAAATCCAACTATTAAAGGACGAATTGTAATATTTAGGATTAATAATCATACAGCTTACTCCCTCAATTGTACAACTGTAATGGATTTCCGACCCATATTTAGACAACGTAACTTGCTTAAGATATGGTTTTCATCATTCTTTGGGTGTCAGGAATTAGTTTTGCAGCAGTATGGAAATAAAGTGCAGGTTGCGCCAGACAAAAACATGGTGTACCAGTCGCAGTCATCTGTAGACATAGCACACCACTCTGCCAAATTTGGCTATGTAAGGTGACATGCAGGGGTTTTGGCTGCTCAAGCCAGCCACTAACTCACATCGTGTGCGTTGCTCCACTGGTGACATGATTGTAGAAGAGTCTGCGTTTCTTTTTCCTTTTCGATCCACTTCACAAAGTTGTTAAAGCGCAATTACTGCATGATGTGAGGACTACTTGTAGTTGGAAAAACCTTATGCTAGGAAATTCTGGATACAGGTCATTGATGCCATGATTGTAGAATTAATAATAAAAAAATAATTAGAATCGCGCACAGCATCATTGTTTCCTATAATTATCATCAAGAGAACATCAGGGACGCGTTTATTTAGTTTATGAATCTCTCAGATGTTAAGCACACTTTTATTGGTAACCAATCTTGCAGAAGTATTTCTGTTGTTAGGTGTCGACAAATTCTTCCACAATAGACTGAAGAGCGATTAGAATACTCCTGCAATAATAAATCAATGTTCATATTATAAGTTTTGCTTTTTTTTGTTTTTCTTGGTTAACGTTTGGTCTATTCTCACTCTTCGACTAGAATTTTTTTGTTTTGTTGGAGGCTTATCATTACCAATCTAACATGTTTTCTCTCTGGTGGCTGTGTGTCTAGTGATAATGGATGTTGGTGGGTTTTTTTTCCTCTGGTTGACGAGATTCCCTCTCTTTGGGTTTAAAAAAGACCCTTGGATCTTCTGATTATAATTAAACGATATAGGACAACTTACTTGTCGGAAGAAGGAATAAACTGTATTTAACGGTCTAACATTAATTTATAATAGTTTAAAAACTTGATTTGTTGTGTAAAGATTCACTTAATATGGGTGGCTATTTCGATTAGGAGTTTTCTGCTTTCTTGTTTTGAAAAACTGACAACATACCACCGGAATTTTATTATTTAAGAGAGGGGAACATTGAGCACAATGACTGCTTATTATTGGAAATGCAAGCAGCTTATATCATATTTCTTTCAACACCAGTTCTTGAACAACCTGAGAAAGAACCAATTGATTAGCATAAAAATTAATTCAATGTAACTGGCTTGTTGGCAAGCTTCGTAAACTACTCTTAAATATATCCTCAAGCTAGCAGGTCCTTTATTATATGAAAAGTCTAAGTTAAGGTTTATTCCGCTAATAAGTGGGGGGGGGGGAGTGGGGAAAAGATGCATTGATAGCGTAGACAAACGGCGAGAGGTTCGAGTGGTCAGTGGGCTATGAAAAGCGGCAGTCAGATATGTTGTAAAATGTTAAGTTTTAGAACAGATCTATGTCAATGAAGTGTGTTAGGATTGGCTACTTTACCGTTTTTAATCTGTGAAGGCGCGATTATCAGACAATCCTTACAGTTAGTGTGTATATGTTGTTATAGTAATAGTATAATATATTTGAGTGTGGTTTGTTTTCTTTTATTTTTTCTTGAGATGTAATTTATATGTGTTCATAATTTTAGTTTTTTATTGTTATTTATTTAATAGTTATACTGGTTTATGATACAAGTTTTGTAACATCATTGTGAAAGTTTCTGGTTTTGGTGAGTTAGCTTTTTGTTCGCTTCAGGTTTTCTAACCTTGCGTCCTGTGTAATCCTGGAATTTCTGAGAAGTCTTTTTTTCCTGCATTCCAGAGATATTAATCAAATCACGTGATCACACTTTTAACTTGTTTTCAGGAATTAGTCGCATACTGCTGGGATTATAGTGCTGGTATATTGTCTGCGCCATAGGAGACACTTCTATTTGCTAGATGCGTTTTAATCGGATCAGAGCAGACAAACTCGCAATCTGATTGTATGTTTATTTATTTCGCTATGGGGTTGCTCGTGATGAAATATTGAGTTAAAAACTGGTAGAAACTGCCCTTACTTAAATGATTTTCTCTATCATGAGAGTATTGAGTGGGTATGATGGTAGAATCAATATATACACTTAGGATTTGAGAGGATGGCATGCTCATATGAATAGTAGGCGTGGAATTTCGTGAGTGGACTAGATGTTGTGGTGCCACAGGTTGGAGACCCTGCGTTAACGTCGTGTCTAAAGTGTCAGAGGTTTGAGAGATTACTTGTCAATCTCGTTGTGTTTGTATAGGCCTGTGTCTAGCCCGGCTGGTGATAGCACCAGATGGAATAGTAAGAATTAATATGATGTGTCTCGGCCAAATTAGCTAAGCGATATGCTAGGGTTGTGGCCAGGACAAAAGTAACACGCGTGCAGAGTATGCTCCAATTGAAGTGGCGTCTAGAACTGTACTGTTTATGATAAAGGATTGATCTAGAAGGATCTATAAAATGTGCGCGTATGTTTCATTTAAGTGGGGCAATATTTTTGCAGGTGCTTTGCGAATCATTCACTATTAGACATTAGGGTAGTCGAAATGGTCTTGGTCCCAATCAGTGGGTTGCATTATTAAATATTATATATGAAGATTATGCATAATTCTTATGGTTAGTACCTATATAGCGAAGAAATAGAGTATGTTTAACGTGTAGAAAAAGATATACGCCAGTGCAGTTTTTTGTCACTGAATAGCTCCCGCTTTCTGTATCTCTGGATGTTTCGGAACTGGCGAGAGTGTCGGAGCTAGTAGTGGTTGAGCTCAATTATTAAGTTTAAAAGGCTGATGTGGAATCAAAGAAGTACTGCTAGTGGCTTCAGGATATTAACTTCTCGCTAGATGTGGTTGCAGAGACATCGACGAGAGGGTTAGGCATTAAGTTTGTATTGCATGCAGCAGAAAGGTATCACCGGACGTCATTATATTAGGATACATAGTAGTTATCAGAAGGTGTATAGCATACAGAATACAGTGCAAATTAGTTATGTGTTGTATCAAAGTTTGTGTCTAGGTAATAGCCAAATAAAATGGCATTAAATCAGCAATATTTATAAGTCAGCGAGAGATTGTAATTAATATTAACTTATAGCATGCGATTGTGGATACATATGAATGGGGGAAAGTATCATCAGGGGTTCATGTCAATGGTTCTTCGTTATTTTCTGGCTACGGTTGTTTACGTGCATCAAGCATGTTGCAGCATCCAGGGAATTTCATCCTGGAAAATTCTAAATGTAAAAGCTTGCGAGAGAAAGTAAGAAAGTTAGAACATGGAAATTTCACCGTAATGCGGATCGGTAATGTTTTTTATGCACTGCCGCAGTGCCAGTGGGGTATGTTTGTGTAGTTATGTGGCTCTGTCTCACTTTTACAAGTGATCATGTCAAGCGTCTGAAGATGGAATGCACTGGGGGATGAGGTGAATCATGACTGCGCCAGAATGTTTGATAGCCTTAGTATGTGTTAGAAATATTGCCGTACTTATGGTCAATAAAATACTTTTGCAGTCTAAGAAGCAATCCTAGTGAACTCACTTGTATAGAGCATAGAATAAAAAAAAACATTTTTTCACGCTAAGCAAGCTGTTTTATCACAATGTGGCAATGTCTTATAGAAAGAAATCGTGACTGCATAGGAGTTAGAACAGCTCAGTGAATCTGAAAGTAGAAATAGTTTAGTTGTCTTTTGATTTTCTGTGATTTAACTTTTATTTTTCATACGACGAATTTGCTTAACAAGAAGACAGATTAGTTATACAAGCCGGTGGCGTCTGTGGGAGTATGGAAAACAAACATACGGTGTCATGACTAACATACAAGTCCTTATAAGAAAAGTAAAAAAACAGTGATAAATGAAACAAGGCTAATTAGGACACATGCGGACTTGATAGAGGGACATATGGTGTGCTGTATATGGCAACGCCACCGCTGTCGTTGCTATATCCGCATCGGTTCTTTGACAGCTTACAGACCTCCTTAGGTAAAGGGGTGAGGTCAATAGTAGACAGTCTAAGTGGTTAAAAGGTTGTGTTGGTGTGGTTTGGGGAACTAAAACAGAGCCAACAGTGGTAGCGAAATATTCTGTCCAGGGATATCTATTGTACCCGAGCCATGACTATTGCTTTGAGAGTTGTAGTAATTTCCTGCTTAATGCCCACTGTTTGGTTGTGATTTGTTAAACCTTTGAGTTGTGTGAAGCTATTGGTTTGCATCTTGTGGTTGTTATGCGTTGGAATGTTGAAGGTGCTCATTGACAAGGTAGGGATGTAAGTACATGTGCAGATGTCATGAGAGTTTAGTAGTACTATAGGCCAGTAGATTTGACCGAAGGAGGATAGTTCTAAGGGTTTTCGGTAGGGTCTAGAATTAACAAGTCTGGTCGGCATACATAGGTAATTCATGACCAACGAGGTAGAACGGAGATTGGAGAAACTCGTTGTTCTTGTGGAAGATATTTGCTCCGACTTTTCTCTTAACTGTGGCTAATATGCAGAATATGCCAGTGTGGGTTCCAGACCTGATGAGTCTGTAGTTCAATGAGTATTGGTCTAGCAGGAATGATTTAATGGGCTGTCTTAGATAGGCCATTGAAGATTGCTTTCGCTAGTGTATTAGTCGTAAATATTCAACCGTAGAAGGATAAAGGCGACGTACAGATTAAGGTTTACAGAAGCCTTTCAACGCTTTCTCGGCTATGTTAGTTATAAGTTGGCTCTCCGCCTAGAGTCATTTTAGATGAGTTACCTGGCCAAGGTCCTTTGACAACAGTTTGGATCCTCGCAACAAGGTCTTGACCTATTCACGGATCCTGTAATTTTATTTTCTGATTTTTTTTCTGGCCAGTATGTTAAGACAGAGCATTATTTGTTGAGATTGTAGAAGTTGCCATTTGTTTGACCATTCTGATAACAGTAGTCATACGGTCTTATTTTTGGAGGGTAAGTTAGTATTGTCTGTTGTGTTGAATAGCTTCACATTATCAGTGAAGAGAACTCAGTTTGCTGCTTAATATGATCCAAAAGAGGTCATTTGTAATGTAGATGTATTGAAGAGAGTTGGTCCTAGAGAATCACATGCCTTAGGGGGACGACAGAACTGTTTGACAGGTAGCCGGGAATTTGTTGTATAGGACGCTACTCATTTTGCACGCCAGGACTGAAGATCAGCGGCAAGCCAGAAAAGATACGCAAAGATGGTGTGGGGCGAGGATGCTTGCCGCATGTTTGGGTAGTGTATTAGTGCTTGTTTGCATGTTGCGAAATGTGTCATAATACCAGAGTGCTCTGTAACATAGTAATATTGTAACGCTGAAACCTGTGATATTTATAGGACCAAGTTCAGCACATGACAAGATGGGTGCTCAGAGAATAGCAAGGCTAACTATCTGGGTAAGTCTGGTATGTCTTGTTAGATGTCGAAAGTACTTTTTACAGAAGATATGGCAACACCACCTCTTCTATGGATTTCACAATCTGATTGGTAAACGCATGATAGTCTCGTTTACTGTGGTAAATGGAAGTCAGGGAAAGATGGCATTGAGGGCCATGTTCTCAACAGACAGAACTATGAATGTTGCCTTTTGCCGGTATTTAGTAAGCGGAGAAATTCAGGTATTTTATTAATGAGATTTTATTTACAAGGCTTCTTGCATTGAGTAGCTTGCATTTAAGGCCAGTTGTGGTTGGAATAGAGGTAGTTAGGGGAATGCATGCCTAGTTTTAAGTGATGTTGGATTGGATAGGAGCTTTGAGATTATTGAGACAACCAATTAAATATGAGCCAACAGTGTGCGGCGGCAAACAAAAAAAGCCAATGCAATCCTAAATTGTATTAATAGATAAATACAATCAAGATCAAATGAGGTACTAATATCCCTCTATAAAGCCTTAGTAAGACCACACCTAGAGTACTGCATCTAGCTTTGGTCACCACACTATAAAAAAAGATGTTGAGACTCTAGAAAGAGTGCAGAGAGGAGCAACAAAGATGATTAGGGGATTAGAAGCTAAAACCTATGAAGAATGGTTACAGGAATTGTGCATGACTAGTCTAGTGAAGAGGGGAAACATGATAGCAGTGTTCCAATATTTGAGGGGCTGCCACAGAGAGAAAGGGGTCAAGTTATTTTCCAAGGCACCAGCAGGCCAGACAAGAAATAATGGATGAAAACTGATCAAGGGGAGATACAACCTAGAAATAAGGATAACTTTTCTGACAGTGAGAACAATCAACCAATGAAACAGCTTGCCTTCAGAAGTTGTGGGAGCTTCATCACTGGATGCTTTCAAGAAGAGACTGGACTGCCATCTGTCAGAAATAGTGTATGGTCTCATGCTTGGATAGGGGGTTTTATTATATTACCTACAAAGTCCTTTCCAACTCTGTTAATCTGTTATCTGTTTTTTTGTTTTTCAATTTTGGTTCACCACAGTTAATTGCCTTTCATTTGGCAACATTCAATAATTTTCAATAAAATATTTTCAATCAAAATTAAACAATTAAATCAATAAAGCCACATTACAGTATCAAAAATAGATGTTCATGATGTGTTCCTCAGTTAGTGCATGGCAGATCCTATTATTATCTTTTATCTTTGAGCTCTTTCACTTTATACCAATAATATAGTCCATCTGATTTCTCTCTGGTTAATCTTCTACAGTCCATGAATATAAGTATTTATAATATATAAATACCAATTTTATATAAGTATTCAGTTTGAAAACTGTATTCCTGATAAAAAAAAATAATGGGATTGGTAGAAATGAAGATGTTGATATTCTGTTTCATTTTGGTACCTATTCCATGCAATCTAACAACTCCCCCCCCCCTTATTCTTTCCAGCTTTGTCTAGTCTCCAGCCACAAGTAGCGTATGTGGCTTGCATGTTTCATCAAATTCAAATTGAACTTGATCATAACATTGATCAGAATTGCCTTCTTCTGTATCAGTAGTGGGTACATAAACTTGGACAATTGTTCTATTAAGAATATGTCCACAAGATCCAATTCATATTGCCCATTGCATTGTACCCAGGCAGCTTTTTGCTATGCTCTTACTGAGTATGAAAGCAGCGGCATTCCTTGCTCCCAAAGGTGCCTTTCCAAAAGGCAATGGGAGTTTGTTTTTCCTTAAAAATATTTTGCTTCTAACTCAAGAAGCTTCTTTAGTTGAGAAATGAAACACCTTCAAAGAAAAACAAAGTACACTTTGAAGTAAACAAAGAAGGTGTGCTTTGAAAAACAAAGTACACCTTTTGAAAAAACACTTTTGGGACACCCTTGACTTGGATGATTGAGAATCTCCATAGACAGTAGAATTTCTTTTTTGTTTGTTTTTTAGGCCCTAAGTGGTAAATAGTATGATTTGCTGACTGAAATTATCCCAGTTTCTCTGATACCTAAGATGTGTAGTCATCTTTTCATATGGTGAATTTTGCCATGTTCATTTATTTATTATTGTTCTATCATTTTTATATCATTTATTATTTTCAGAATTTATTATTTAGCTATAAAGCAATCATCCATCTACCAGAATGTCTTCACTTTCCCAAGGTAACCCTGTCTTTACTACTTCAGATTTGCTTTTTCTACCTGGCAACATCAATAATTAAACATCCCAAAGGCTTTAATCTATCTGCATTGTAAACACTATTAGTGTTCCATAAGATCCTCAGTTCTTCTTCAGTAGCTTGATGAAGACCATCTGACCTGAGGGACCCATCAACTGGCAGTATATCATTAATCACTGTACAGGTCCTCTTCATGTGGTTTTCCTTTCCTATAAAAGGAAGGAGTGCTTTACCATTGTCTTTCTTCTATGGAGTATGAAATGAAGTGTCCCCCCCCCCATCACTAAAATTCGGATATTTTTCTGACATCATCCTACTTAGCAGTTGCCTGCTTGCTTTAGTGGAGCAGCTAAATGGCCTTCACATCTTGGATGACTTTGCTGAAGGTCACCAGTAATCTTTGTTCATCCTTCCCTCCTTTGCTATCATGTGGCAACTGAGCAGATTTGAAGGTTGACTGACTTTCTTTCACTCTGCAAAATGAAAAGGATGATGACCTTGTGGGGGATGTGGAAAATGAATTATTATTCCAAAGTAATTGACCTTAGCTAGAAAACCAACTCTTGTCTAGATTAGCACTTTACAAGAAGAATTGATCTGGCTGATCAGCCAGCTGTTTTCATGATGGTAGATTTGATTTCTAAAGACCATAATACTATTGATCTTGATTGTTGCATAGATATTTGTCATTTCTAGGTTTATTCAAAAGCAATTGTTGTAACAGTTCTTTTTAAAGCTGAATTTAGAGGGTGATATTTCTCACAAAGCACATATCTTGACTCCTAGGACTTATTAAAACTGACGTTTCAATTTCTTAACTGCTCTATTTTCAGAGTTAGAATAGAAGATACCTTTTAATGTCCAAGCCTAAGACCAAAATCTAATGTTTTGTGCATGATCACAACATAATCTCAAAAGGGGATACCATATAACAAGAAACTATTCCAATACTCCTTTTAAATTCAGATAAGACTGCATGTTTGTTTATTTTTAAAAGGTTTGAAATATAACAAATACACATACATACACACACACACTGTGTGAGAGAAGAAGAATAGCTATAGGTTAGTGAATACATTGGTAATAATGAAGAGCAATTTGTTCTATGAATTATATGAAAAATATGTCTATAAGATCATCTTCACCATAATATTATATTGGTAAAATATATTGATAGTGTGGTGGCATAGTGGAGAATTTAGTTGGCTGATTATAACATAATTTTTATCTCCAATATTTATGTATCGTAGTGATTGACTGTGGTCATCCTGGAATTCCCCCAAATGCGATCCTTTCTGGAGAGAAATACACATTTGGATCTACTGTTCATTATTCTTGTTCAGGAAGGAGATCATTAATAGGCCAGGCATCCAGGACATGCCAATTAAATGGACACTGGAGTGGGACAATGCCTCATTGCTCAGGTACCACTTTTAAAGTATGTGAATGTGCTTTTGAAACCATCCAATATAGCTTTCTTTTTGGGTGTCCTTGTTTCTTTTTCAGGATTTCTAAAACCAGACCACCTTTAAATCACAAACAATTGTAATCAAAGATAAGTTTCGTTTTAGGCGCCCTCATTCACATATAAATTTGCAAAACTAAAAGGGAAGTGATAGATTTCAAACAACATTTAATCTAAAAGAAAATTAGTCAATAAAACAGGAAGATTGAAAAGTAGGTAAGGAATGTATATATTCCTTCTCTTTGCATATTACTGGGAAGGATGTTACATTTCATATGGGTAATTTGTGCATCACCATTGTCTTCTCCTTGATTTGTTTTTGTTTAATTTGGAAAATAATTGCTGCATACCAACAGTCTTCATCCACATAATATCTGTTTCTGCTGAACTCATATCAGAATAGTTTCTGAAGAAGATTTTTCAAAACTGTCTCTAATTCATGGCATATTAGAGAACTAAAATTCCACAAGAGTATCAATACAGCTTTCAAATAAATAGAAATATATAGTTTGATTAATGGTATAAATAGCAAGCAGAGCTGTGCTTTGTTATATTGTTTAAAATTAGAATCACATCAGAACCACATCACATAACTTGAAGGAAGCTGAATGTCTTAATCTTTTTTCTTAAACAAATGTGTTGTGATAGATTTAATTGTATAAACTATTATTGTAAACTGATAGAGATCTCTGGAAAGTTCAGCTGTATACAGAAGTTATAGTATTATCTATTTGATACATCTTTAAAGTTACTGTTTTGGTGATTAGCTTCCTCAAAATTTGGATGTTCTGGTAAAAGCTTACTGGAATTGAAATTCATACAGCACCTACATGGAGATGTGTGAGTGTGCCTGTACCTGTGTGCTGTTTATTTGGTAGTTTCATCAGAAAGTTGCAGAGGTAGATATATGAGTTTTAAACAAATGCACCTGTTAATGTTAAACAGATAACTGAATAATATCTGAGTTGTACTGTAGCTTAACAAAAAGTAGTATTAAATGGCATATTCACACAAGTCAAAGACTTGTGTACATCGATGTAAATAAGAAAACATAAAGAGTTTCTGTGGATTAACTCCCACATGGAAGTTATGATTTGTGATCCTCAAAGGTACATCTTCCATAGTAAGATAGCAGGTTTAATAATTGTTTTGTGGCAAAACTAACATGTATTCAATAATTCCTAACATGCTTTGTTATTATATCCTATTCTTTAATCACACAACAATAAGAGAGAAGAAGAGCATATGATGGACACTATTTTGACATAATCTAATAATATTAGAAGGATTGCCTATATATTATTATTTGCTAAAGGACATATAAATGTATAGATGAAATATTTTCTCATATTCCAAATGTAACTAGAAATGTAGGAACACTTTATTTTACAATGCTTGTAATAACTTACATGCTTGAAGCTCCAGAGAAACTTCTACAACTTTATAATAAATTCATAATATGAGACAATTTTCTTGTAATGTATATCACATTTTACTCTTGGTAAACTGCATTTTTATGACAATAACTTGGACACTGATTTTTGCCTCAGTGTAATTTACCCTGAATATAATTTGATTTTAAACGAGACAAGCCATTGACTTTAGTTATAACTCATATTCTACATTGAACTTGATAGATTCTTTAAAAAACAATACCACAGAATTAAAGCACTAGTTTTATTTTATTCTGTTTTAAAAAATATATAATTCAAGAACATTAAATAAAGGACTTGAAATTTCTATGGTCTCAACTGAGTGCTATATGTTCCAAATTGAGAAAGTCAGTGTACAATTGTTAAGTCTGGAATGGATACCTCCCCCGCCCTTTTTTTTTTAATAGCCTACTTTTATTTTTGCATTGATTATAAATTGATTCCTCTTGTTTCAAGTTCCTATAGCAGGACCAATACAATGTCACTCTAAGTATTCCACCCCAAATGATCTTTTTTCTTACAGGTGACACAGCAGGAACTTGTGGGGATCCAGGAATCCCAGGCCATGGTTCTAGAGAACAGACAAATTTTAGAACTAAAAGTGTTGTACAGTTCTCTTGTGAGCTTGGTTACATCCTTCATGGATCAGAGGAAAGAACTTGTTTGGCAAATGGAAGTTGGACAGGAAGGCAACCAGAATGTAAAGGTAAATTATTTTCATAACTGTACTAGTTTTAAAAGCACGGCATGAGTTTTTATTAAACCAAAAGTTATAATAAAGTCCAGTGGTGGGATTCCAAACTTTTTACTACTGGTTCTGTGGGCATGCCTTGGTGGGCTTGGCAAAGGAAGGATATTGTAAAATCTCCATTCCCACCATACTCCAGAGGAAGGAAACTGTAAATTCTCCATTCCCTCTCCACTCCTGGGGAAAGGTTAGTGCAAAATCCCATTCCCTCCCCAACCCACTAACCTGCTTTCCAGCTCCATTCTCCTATGTAGGGCAACAAAAGAAGACCCAGTCAATCAGCTGGGACTCAATAGGCAGATAATCGATGGGGCCAGTCAGAAGGGGGTATTTGCCAGTTCTTTGAACTATTCATAATTTCAGCTACCAGTTCTCCAGAACTGGTCAGAACCTGCAGAATACCACTTCTGATAAAGTCATCATATATCTGAAATCTTTAAAAGCACAACCATAATGACGTGGGAAAATACCCAAAAGCAGAAGCTGAATACCATGTATATATCACACACACACACACACCACACACGCACACAACACACACACATATATGTATTACACCATTATATGTATAACACCATTATATATATATAAACACACACACACCACACGCACGCGCACACATACACACAATATATTATATATTAATATATGTGTGTGTGGTGTGTGTTGTGCTGTGTGTGCTTGTCAGCTTCCTCGGGTATTGTCCCACATCATTGTAGTCGCTTTAAAGTTGTAAGCAATGTTTCAGCAGAATTCTCATCTGCCATCATTCAGGCTTCTGTTGGTTGAGTTTGTATGTGGGTCAAGTCTCACAGCCCGTGGGTTTTAAATGAGGCTAGGCCTATTTTGTTGCAGGATGTTCGAGTTTGTTTGATTGGTGTTTCTGCGTCTTCTTCTGTCTGTTTTGGTGGGTTTGATTGGCTGCAACACTGTGTTTCTTATATTGGAGGCTTTTCAGTGCAGCTTGCTTCACGTGAAAGGGATGGTATTAATCTATTAGGAAAGCTAGGGTTTCATCTGGGTGCCTGGTGGGGGTACATTGGTGTTTGCAGCTGGAGGTATCAGAGGGGAGGTCTGTTTTGGCCCAGGTGTTTGCCTGGCTTGTCGCTGTGTGGAAGATCTTTCTATTTGATTGAGTGCATGGCTTCCAAAATGATTGACAGTCTGCTTGGAATCATCTCTTCTATTCATGCTGTCAGGTTCTTTTTCAAATCTCTTATGGCTTCTCTTGATTGATTTCTGTGGCTGGATTTCTAATAGTGGCTAGGGTTTTAGTGCCATTGTAAGTTGATGTTTTGAACCTTGTTGGTTTTTAATGTATTGGGACTAGTGAGGATGTGTGTTCCAGCTTTTTTACTGCATTTTTGTGCTCATCCAGGTGGGAGGTACTTATTCCTTCTAGGTCTGTCCAATGTATGTGGGCCGGGGCATGATGCACAGGGAACGTTCCGTATATGCCTTGGTTCCCAGGTCAGTTTATGTCTTGGGATTTTTAAGGATGGCTGCTATTTTTTTTGTCTGTTTTGAAGTCAGTCTTGATGTGATGCCTGTGTTTTGTATCTTTACTGATTTTGTCTGTAGTACCTCTTATGTAGGGCAGGACAGCTCTTTGTCTGCTATACCCTTCTTATGTAGGTTCTGTTGATCTTTCTAGTCTCTGTTATGTCTTTGGTGTGTTTTTATGATTCAAGCTTGGTGATTTTTGTTTTTGTGAAGCCGTTGGCTGTCAATACTTAGGTCAGGGTGGCATAGTTTCAATCTTTATATGTGTCTTATCTTGCCAGACGTTTTGGTTCTGGTAATTAATGTTTTAGCCACGGAATTTATACTGTGCTCAGTGGTGGTTGGGATTGGGCGTTGAGGTAGTCGTTGGTGTGTGTTTTCTTCGGTATATGGTGTGTCCCAGTGTGCCCATCTGTTCTTTTGTAATTAGTACATCTAAGCGAAAGGTATTTGTTTGTTTATTCCGGTTTCCATGGTGAAACTTGATTTTGGGTGTGTGCTGTTTAGGTGTTGTTAGGGCAAATTGTTTAGGTTTTCTTTTTCGCGATGCGGGCCAAATCACAAATGTGTCATCGATGTATCTTAGCCATAGTTTGGGTTTGATGGGTGGCATAGCCAGGCTCTGGATTTCGAATTCTTCCATGAACAGGTTTGCAATGAGGACCCTGGACCCAACATCAACCAAACTCAATACCAGAAGCCGTGCATGATTGGCAGATGAGATTCTGCTGAAACGTACTGTGCACAACTTAAAAGCACTACAATGACGTGGCGACAATAACCAAACGGAAGCCGAAACAGCACACATGTAAGTTAACCCGTGAAAAAACTTAAAAAAAAAACAAATATACTATATTATATATATATGTTATTTTATTTTTTCAAAGCTTCCTCGGGGGTACTTACATGTGTTTCTGTTTAGTTTCCTTCGCGGTATTATCCACGTACATTTGTAGTTCTGTTAAAGTTGTAGCAACGTTTCAGCAGAATCCCATTCTGCCCATTTCCTCAGGCCTTCTGGTATGGAATTATTATATACTATGATATTCAAAACTATACATTAGACTGTGATTAAAAGTCAGTATTTAATAAAAGCAAGCTAATA
>BHFT01021565.1:0-89741 GCA_004320025.1 Laticauda laticaudata
TGCTGGAAAAGGGTTCTTTAGTTTGTATTCCATAAATTAAATTCAAACTATTGCAGAAGATGAGATCGAGGCAGTTGCTTAGTCTAGAAAACCTTAGGAGTTCCTGATAGAAGACATGCACACAAATACTTCTAACTGGATTCTGCAGAGTTCTTAGAATCCATGTGGCTCACAGAATCAGAAAAAAGTACTTTTTACACAATCTCCACACTGAAAAAAAAAATGTTTTAGATACTCTTTCTTTTTCTTTTTTCATTGTGCCCACCTGAAGGATTAGAATACAAATTTGTAGAACACAAAGTCATCTCCAACCAACACAGTAATGGAATGGTGAGAATTGTAGGCCACCACATCTGGAAGATAGCAGATTAAAAAGTTGTTTTATTTCAGTGTGGTAAATTTATTCCTTTTGGTGTACATAAACTTATTAATTTGTTTGTTTGATTGATTTGCTGTCCATCTCGCCTATCTTAATAAGTAACTTCTATTGATAGATGATAACTTGGGAATGTACAATCCACTTTTAATTCATCATTTACTTTCCAAATATTTTTATCCCATTTTTCTTTTAGAAACAATCCAAAACTGCTGGTAATTTTAAAAAAATGATGGTTTAACATGAGCTAGTTCTTTTTTAATTATAGTGAAGCAATCATGGCTAGCTTTTGTCCCAATTGACTGCTATTTCTTAGAAATCAAGTAGCTGAACAAAAATACTGTTTAGGTTAATTGTCTGAAACTGTGAATATTACTTCTAGCTCAATGTTCTTGTGTGCACTAATTCTAGATGGTCACATAGATCATGTATTTTATGTCAAACATGCACCTAGCTAACCTTGATGAATTTGGAGGCCCTCTCCTAATTTTGCTAAAAAGTCCCATCCTGACAGCACCTATATTTCCAATATGACAATGAATGCCTATACCAGAGATGGTATTCAGCAGGTTCTGACCAGTTTTGGAGAACCAGTAGCTGAAATTTTGAGTTCTTTGGAAAACCGGCAAATCCCACCTCTGATTGGAGATTTTACAGTATCCTTCCCCTGCCACGCCCACCAAGCCACGCCCACAGAACCTGTCGTAAAAAAAATGTGAATCCCACTACTGGCTTTTACATCCTTCCTCATAAATCCAGGTAGCAGAATCTTAGCATCTTTGCATGGCTATGGCTAAAACTATGGAAATCTTTTGTTACACAGGCACACAAACATGTGCTTCAAAATGGTTTCTTCTGCTATACTGCTATAGCTATGAACATTATAGGTGCACATTTAGAGCCTTTCCCCAATCACTAAGATACTGTACAATCAACTCATCATTGAGTCAACTTAATCTATTTTAACAGAATTGCTGTCCCCATACCAATTCTTACATACACTGTATTCTCAGTCATAGTCAGCCCCCCAAAGATAACATATTTACACACCTTGAGACTGTCACTGGATGGGACTAAAAGAAGAGGGACATTGCTAATTTAACAATGGAAGAGCTAAAAGATGATTAATCATGGATGGGATGAGATGGAATAAGTGCTTTGGAAATGGTATACTATAGTTGTTCTTGTCATTCAAGCCATCATATTGTCAAAATTAACAGTAGCCAGAAAAAGTATGAATCAAGCAAACCTTGTGGTTCCTAATGATAAAAATATAAATGTAGCTATCGTTATAACATTAACGTACATTTTTCTGGTTTCTTGGTCATATCTTCAGGTTTGATCTTTTCAAGCTATGAATGTTTTAGTTAACATGGTGCCTTTGCAATCTTATTCAATTGCATATTCAATTTGCAATTTAAAAATTTTTTTCCAAGCTTCATTCTTTTAGTTTCATACTAGTACAGAATACTGTAACACTAAGATGCAGAATTATACATCACTTAACATGTCTTCAGATATCCAGAGTGATTAAATCAAACTATGTGGAAAGTTAAAAATCACATGAATTTTTAAAATGGTAAGTTATTCTTGATTCTGAACTTGGAGCTAGATACAAAAACAAAAAAAATTAGAACCATATTATTTCCAATTTATCAATCAAGACTAATCCTCTGGGTTTTTGTGGATTAGCTAATTAACAACATGATGGATCTTGGCTGAAAAACTATATTTGGAAGCTGGATCACAAGCAACTTATTCAGCTCTATTACTGAGTTCACCCAACACACTAAACTCTAAATCAGGTGACAAATTATCACCGATACAGTCATGCAATACTGGTAATTCTCAACAACCATTTATTTAATGACTGTTCAAAGTTATAGTGGCACTGAAAAAAGTAATTTATGACAGGCCCTCACACAACCATCCCCATGGACACTTGATCAAAATTTGGGAATTTGGCAACTGGCATGTATTTACGTACAATGTTCCAGAGTCATGTGATCACAGTGTACAACCTTCTCAGCAGTAGTAGGATTCAAAAAAAATTACTACCAGTTCTGTGGGCATGGCTTGGTGGGCATGGCAGGGGAAGGATACTGTAAAATCTCCAGTCAGAGGTGGCATTTTCCGGTTCTCCGAACTACTCAAAATTTCCGCTACTGGTTCTCCAGAACTGGACAGAACCTGCTGAATACCACCTATGTAGTCCCCACCCCACTAATCTGCTTTCCAGCTCTGTTCTCCTGTGCAGGGCAACAAAAGAAGATCCAACTGATCAGCTGGGACTGGGGAGGCAGAGAATAGATGGGGAAGGGGGCAGTCAGAGGTGGTATTTTCTGGTTCTCCGAACTACTCAATGTTTCCGCTACTGGTTCTCCAGAACTGGTCAGAACCTGCTGAATACCACCTCTGCTTCCCAGCTGGCTTTTGACAGGAAAAGTCAATGGGGGAAGCTGGATTCGCTTCACAACCATGTGAGTCACTTAACTGCAGTGATTCACTTGACAGCCATGATAGAAAAGGCCATAAAATCGAACGTGACTCAATTAAAAACCATTTTGCTTAGCAAGGGCAATTCTGGTCCCAATAGTGGTTAAATTGAGGACTATCTGCATAAGTCTAAATCAGGGCTATCAGACTGGCGGTCCACAGGCCGGATAAGTCATGTGCAGACCACGCCCACTCCAGCTCCGCAAAGCAAAAAAATGTGATAGGTCACATTCCAGACTGTGATGCGATCGAGTTTGACACCCGTAGTCTAAATAAGGCCTATTGTCTCTTGTTGTAATGACCGGATTCACACAGCATACTACAATAGTGGCTAATTTGCCAAACGATGCATCATTTTAGCCTAATTTAGTGTGTTGGGAGAACCAGTGAGTTGCACTTAAATCTGATTCTAATTCACAAGACTAAATGGATGTTGAAGATTTGGCATATTATAGTATATCTTATTAAATGGAACCTTATGTGGACTCCTTTTTAGCATGGAAAAAAATCTCTCAACCAAATGTGGATGTAACTAAAAACAGGGTTCACAATGAAATTCTCAAAGAGAGTTCGCTTGTGTTTTCAGTGTAACCACATAAAAATAATTATCCTGAAGCACCTGAAGATTATTTTCTAATTCTAGATACCAACCAGCTATATAATATTTAAAGAATAAAAAATAACACTTCAGAAAGGAAATGGTGTTCAGCATAATATATCAGAAGCTAATTGGGTGTAATTCCATTCCCTACACTATACTCATAGAAAAAATAGAAGAATTATTCGGCTCTTTTTTGTTCCTTGAATTATTTTATATTTATAGATGCCTTCTACATATTCTTCTCCTGATATGCATTTACTAAATGTATGAAGGCTAAATTCCCCAGATTTCTAACTTCTGAGTCATTCACTTGTGGCTGAAACAGATTAGAGAATTTAAAAGTCATGAAGACTTCAATTGTTCTTACTGATTAAGTATTAGCTCTAACAGTTCATCAGGGATTATAGTTAAAAAACTAGCATATCCTCTGGGCAAAATGAAGTTTTTCTTGCTAGCATTTTATTAGGGCTTACTCCCTAATAAACAATTGTAACCTTAAACAATTATTTAGCCCTGATAGTAATCTCTCTGATTAAGGGATGAGACCAATAGTCAAGATTATAAGAAGGTCAGAAACCCCTTTACAGCAGGGGTGTCAAAAGTCGATTTTATTTTATTGAGGGCCGCATCAGGGTCGTCTGAACTCAGGGGGCTTGGTGGGCGTGGCCAGCTTGACATCACTCCTGTCGAGAGGGGGTGCCTGTGGTCGCCTGAGCACTCTGCCAGCGAAAACAGGCTCCCAAGCTCTGGTTTTGGCTGGGACAGTCTCCTGCAACCCTCTGCCAGTGAAAACAGAGTTTGGGAGGGCTGCAATTGGCCCTCCCAAGCTCCACTTTTGCTGGCACAGGTACCACCGGCCGGTCCTTTGCTGTTCCCAGGGCAGTCCTGTGGGCCAGATCTAAGTACCCCATGGGCAGGATCTGGACGACGGGCCTTGAGCTTGACACCCCTGCTTTACATCAAGAAAGGCTATGGCCAAAGGATGTGAGGGGCAAGAATTGCATGACTAACAAGCAATCAAAGAAAAATGGCGGGAATATGCAGTACAACTTTACACAAACGGAAAAACAAGGCCGAGTTGTAAGAAAAAAAGCAACTTCCAGACATCCTGAAGAAGGAAGTAATGTGGGCACTCAAACCAGCCCCCTAAATGCAAAGCTCCTGGAATTGATGGAATTCCAGCAGAGTTGCTGTGACTGCTGCCAACAAAAGCACCAACAGCACCACGCCAAAATGTATGAAGTCTGGTCAGTGGCCAAAAGAATGGAAAAGGTCAATATTTATCCCAATAGCAAAGAAAGGTGATACAAAAGCCTGTTCCAACCATTGAACACACTTTCATACACACATGAGTAAAATTCTCTTGAAAATAATCCAGCAACATTTGAATCCAATTGCCAATAGAGAACAGGATTTCGTAAAGGAAGATGAATGCATGTGATCATATTGCCAATCTATGTTGATGATGGAAAAAGCAAAGGAGTACCCAAAAGACCTTTACATATGTGATTCATTTTATACACAAATGCTTTTGACTGTGTTGACCATGACAAGCTCTGGAACTGCCTCAAAGAATTGGGAATATCACCACACCACATCCAGCTCATTCAGGCAGCTACTGTAAGAATGGAATATGGAGACACAGAATTGGAAAAGGCACTCTGCAAGGTTAAGAGAAATGCATTCTTTGGAGGAATCTACCATTGAGATTAAGTAGGACGATCACAAATCTCCAATATAGGGATGATACAATTTTGCTCGCCGAAAGCAACGAAGATTTGGGGTGGCTAATCCAAAGAGTCAAAGATGAAAGTGACAAATTTGGTCTGCACCTTAACATCAAGAAAACAAAAATATCATTCAAAGGCAAGATTATCAAACAAAGGTTACCATGTTTTGGCCATGGACTCACTTTGAAAAGTCAGTCATGCTGGGAGTGATTAGCAGAAAAAGGAGAAGGGGCAGCCCTAGTATCACTATAAAGGATGACACCAAAATGACCATGATGGATCTGAAGGAAGTGGGGTGAGATAGAGGGACATGGAAAGTGCTGACCAGAGGTGGTATTCAGCAGGTTCTGACCAGTTCTGGAGAAGCAGTAGCAGAAATTTTGAGGAGTTTGGAGAACTGGCAAATACCACCTCTGACTGAAGGTTTTACAGTATCATTCCTTGCCATGCCCACCAAGCCACGCACATAGAACCAGTAGTAAAAATTTTTGAATCCCACCACTGGTGCTGACCCATAAAGTGGCTGAAGGTTGGACCTGACTGAATGGCTGATGACAATGACAAGTCAAGATTTCTCTTAAATTAGCTTCCAGAAAAATAAACATGTCGCAATAATTAAAAGTCTTACAATAAATGTATTATTGTATATATATACATATATATATTTTCTACCACTAACAATTAACTGTTATGTGAAGAAGTACTTCCTAACAGCTGGATTCAAACATGACACAAAACCAAAATCCAGAGTTCCCCAATCTTTCTAGTGGGGTTGAGAGAGGGGATGGTTCCACACGAGTGACTGGCAAGCACATGTGCAGTTCTGTTTGTGCGAGTGGCGGGGATGTGTGCCCAGCATTCAAACAAATGGAATGCATGTGCACATGCTTGCCCACTGCTCACACAAGCGGGGATGCACACAGCACTCACCTGCCGTTTTCACGGCCCAGTTGCAAAGAGCTCACAGCCCAATAGTGGGACAGGGCCTGGGAGTATGGACCCATGCCATAATCTATCCTCAACTTAAAATATTACATGACTAATATTTATGGCGTATCGCATGTGAATCCTGCCAATTGTGATACACTGAGTAAATCATGGTTAAAGAAGCCATAATTTAAATCAATATACGAACCAAGTTTTTATCTATTTTTCCATTTAGTTTCAACATTCAATACTCCTGAATTCTACTTTGCCAGAGCAAGAAAAAAATTTCTCTAGCCATTTTCTCTAAGCCAGGGGTGTCAAACTCGCGTCATCACAGCATCATCCCATGACATATCATGAACTTTTTTTCTCCTTTGCTAAACCAGGCATGGGCGTGGCCAGCACATGACGCATCAGGCCTGCGGATTGCGAGTTTGACAGCCCTGCTCTAGTGCATCTATGTTTTTACATATTTCTATCATTCCTCCTCTCATTTCCCATTTTCCCATCTTACAACGTCCCATCGATTTTCTCCACAGAAGAGTCAAAGGAAAGTTACTGTATAGAAACAGAGAGCAAGCCCCACTCAGTTGCACTGATAATTTTATACCCAGTTGGGTAATGAAACACATGCAGCCAACAACCAAGCTCAGACCTCACCAAGGACTCCAAACCAAGCAATCTTTTTCAACTTCATATGCCTTATTGTTGATCTTTATTACAGTGTGTAACAAGCAAAGAATGTCAAGTGTGATTCCTGTGTAATGTGTGCATACACTCAAGGAAAATTGGTGTCATTGTGTAAATAATATTTCCTCAGCAGAAGAATTAAATTAATTCCAATTTTTTCTGATTAAGCTTCAGGGCTGACTTCTGAGAGGAAATGTGGGTATTTTCATAATGGCCTCTACTTAAAGAACACTTCTAGTAATGACACCTTCCAACATTTGTTGTCATCGCTGGCACACAGCTGAAGAAATTTGGAGCTGAAGGAAAAAAATGGACTCCATTCTAAAACCTAATCCACAACAGTTCTAAATACAGAATGTGGACCACTTTTCTTTCCCAAGGTTTATATAACTGAAGCATGTGATTTTTCACAATCCTTTTGTGTATCGATTTCACACTTTGATTGATGGGACCTATACATGGGACATGTGAAGCAAATGCCCAGCGCAATGAATTTTGAATAGGGGAGTAGAATGCACATATTAGAGCAGGTCAACTTGGCAGTTGGGTCACCAGTTCTGCTGGTTGGTGACCAATTTATGTTGTCCATTTCATTTGATTCACGGAACTGAGGGATTTATAAGGGCTGGTATCTGTCCTACGTATTCTGCCATTATGTGGCTCTGGAGTGATGAATCACCATCTCTCGGAAAACTGGTGAGGAGAAGCTCCGGCATTGGAACTGTTGGCTTGGACTGGTTTGGGTTAATGTTGAGGGATGATTGCTGGCTGTCATGGAATCACCCTTGAGTGAGAAAGGTGCAGCCTAGCACCCAAGAGTTTTGTTTTGTTCTCCTCTGTTCACAGAGGTGGTGACAAGATGGAGATAGAATGGAATGTGTTCTTTTGATGAGTTGGCAGTGATGCAGAGTACAAACTTTACAGGCAGTCCTCAACTTACAACAGTTTGTTTTTCACACACATGACTATTGCAGCATCGCCGTGTCATATGATCAAAATTCAGCCCCCTGGCAACTGACTCATAGTTATGAAGGTTACGGTATCCCAGGGTCATGGGATCCTCTTTTGCGACCCTCTGACAGCAAAGTCAATGGAGAAACCAAATTCACTTAGCGGCCTTGTTACTATCTTAACAACTGCAATGATTCACTTAACAATGGTGGCAAAAAAGGTCGTAAAATTGGGGGGGGGGAGAATCTCACTTAACAAATGCCTCTCTGAGCAAAAGAAATTTCAGGCTCAATTGTGGTTGTAAGTCAAGGAGTACCTGTAGTTAGACCAAGAAGTCTACTGCCACTGACACCTGACTGGTTAGCTGGTTGTAACTTTGAATGGTCACTAAATGAACTGTTGTAAGTCGAGGACTACCTGTATAATAGGCCAGGACTTTTGTCAGCATGACCGGTCATGTTTTGGTGGGGTCTGAGTTAATCTATGGAGACATGGTATTGCATTGGCTTTTGTTATGTTATTTCTGTCATTGTTATTTTAAATTGTTGTTAGCACCAAGTTGGGTGGCTTTTAAATAAACAAACAAGTCTCCACCCAGCAAGTGACAATTATTCTCTTGAAAACTGTAAGCCAGTGATCCCCAAGCCAACCTCTGCTTTCCCAGCTACCACATTTTTCATTTGTCTTAAAAGGAGATTTTTTTCCCCTTTTCGCCCTGCTACCCCATTTTTGTATTGGCTGGTGACCTTAACCTCGCCTCCTTTGGTTTTGTGTGTTTGTTTGTTTTTGCCCGCCACATAAATGAACCCATGTATGAGTTGGCTCATGAATCACCCATTCCAATCATGAAGTCTGAATCACCGGACTAAGGACTAAAAACCTACTGCAAGGCGCTAGTCCTCAGCAAACGTCTCCAGCTCAACTCCACACCTCCTTCAACGATTCTCCTCCAACCTTTCCTCAGCTCCTGGCAAAGAGTGCGGGTGTGTGTGTGTTTTTTTCCCCACCCCGCTACGGAGCCACTTGAAAAGTAGGAAAGGGGCTGTTTCTGGGCTGGGCTGTGCCCAGCTTCCACGTTGCTGGTTGAGCTTCCCAGGTATCGGGCGCATCGACCTGAATGTAACTATTTTCTACTGGGTGTTAACTCCTGCAACTATAGTCGCTGACGAACCCTCTCACGCCATTCACCCGCCCCAAAGGGGGATGTGTGCGGCTGTTCAAGGAAGCGGGGCCGCTGGGCTTTCTCGGGGTGACTTTTGGGGAGACGGAGGACGCCCCTCCACGTGGGGTTCCTTTGATAGAGCGACAAAGCCGCCCTTCTCGGCTGTTTACAAGCAATCGGTTTTGGAAGGCGCCACCGAGCGACGGCGTGGGTGTGTGTGTGTGTGTGTGTGTGTGGAGAAGAGAGTGAGGATGGCAGGAGCAGCGTCGCGATTGGCGGCCGATTCGCTAACCGGCTAACCCTTCATCCCAAAGGGCCGGCTGGAAGGGCGCCTGCCGAGGCTGAATTTCCGCCCTCCGCCAGTCCCACCGGCTCCCCTTCTTTGTTGAGGGNCCTCCCCCCCCCCACTTCGTCGGCTACTCGCCGCTCCGCACGCAGGACTTGGCCGTAAGTACTAGCAGTTGGATTTCTCTCTCTCTCTCCCACACACACACACACGCATATTGTATACGTGTGCAGACACGTGCAGGCGCGCGGCGTGTAATCCACGTTTCACACGATCGGCCGGGAGAACGAAGGGCGCCTTTCCCCCCCCTTTCCAGCACGCTTTTGTAAAACTTGCCATGAAGCACCGGGCTGAAAGTCTTTGTTGCTGCTTGCCTCCTAGACTTGTTGTTGTTGTTGTTGTTGTTGTTGTTGTGAGACGTTCGCTCGGCGGTGCTGAAGAGTCGCGTGCCAAGCAACAGGTTTAAGCAGGCATCGGCTTGGGAGAAAGTCTTGAATGTTCATTTCTTGGGCTCTTGAGGATAAAGCTTTCCTGAAGAATGCTCCTTGTTGTGCGTGGTTTTGTTTGGTTTTGTTTTTAATGTGTAGGTAGCCTAGCTCTGCATGAAAAACGCTAACTTTTGTTTAATTTCGCTTCTAGGTTTTGGTTTTTTTTGTTTTAATCTACGGTAGTTAGTTTCTAGGATAAGCGTTAGAAATAAAAAGTCACCACAGAAGAAACAATGGCCATAATTCGAAATTCCGTGGTTGTAACCTTGAAGAGATAAACAGGTTTAGAATGATGCAAACGCTCAGATGAATCCCTGAAAAAACTTAAGAGTTTCTCCACTCCTAATTTTCCTGCCCTACTCCACCCCACTGGGATTTTCCCCTGAGTTTTGTATGCTCTTGAGTATCAATAGTATTGGGACAATTGCATTTACAGAGATGAGGTGCGCCTTTTAAGATTTCAGTATTTAGATGCAGCATGGTATTTTAGTTTGAAATAATTATAAAAGGAACCTAGGATGTGTGCATAGAATATACATTTAACAGATTTATCAGACAACTGAACTTAGGAATTGCTTATGAAAATGTGTGGTTCAAGGAGTTCATTTAAATTTAAAAATGAGTGTTTTCAGCTGAAAAGGTAAAATTTCTGTCATTCAAGTAAAATTATATTCTTAGGGCTGCTTCTGACACTTTTTATTTTACCTACAAGGCATAAACTAGGAATATTGTCATCTGGAAATATGTGTGCATATTTTCTGAAGTTAGTCGTTTTCCTCCAACTGCCCACATACCAAATAAGCAATGTTACCTCCTTTAAGAATGAAAGGAAATAGAGATTTAACCCAACTATTTAGCTTCTTGTGAACATGATAGTCACCTGTGTGTGAGTTGGGCGCCATCTAAATTGATTCAATAGAATGAATACATTCTTGGATAAATTATTGATCTTGCTTTCACAAGCTTCCTTTAAGGGACATCGTATCCCACATTCACTTAGCACTTAATGACTTAATGGTCAATGGATGTGGTTAAATCTCATGGCAGATTGCTTTGAGATCTGCCCCCCTTTAAAAAAAAATGTTCTGTAGTTCTACTATACAATATAGATTTTAAGGTTTACCCTCTCTTGCCTACTTGTATACATGAGAATCAGCAGTCAGATGCCATTGAAGGTATTCAGTGAAACTCGCATGGGTTATTCTTCCTGTGTATTTGGAGAACGTGTGAAGAAGAAAGCAAGAACAGACGGACATTCAAAGCACCGTTGTGGATATCTCTCTGTCTTCGATTGAAGGAATCTGCACCGGTATTGAAAATGCATAAACTACAGAGTTAGCTATCTTGCACAGTTTGGAGTCACCTACATGGCTTAAACTAAACTGGGACTTTTCTTATACTCTTGCTTTGCAGCACATGAAGGATACTTGAAGAGGGGCTGAACCTGGAAGCAAATCTTCATCGTGGCAGCCCCATGTCTATAGAATATGGCATGTTGCCTGCCTCCTCCCCCCTCCCAGTTGTAGAGATCCTGTCATATGTATGTATGTATGTATGTATGTATGTATGTATGTATGTATGTATGTAATGTATGTATGTATACGTACCGTGTTTCTCACATAAGGCTGGGCCTTATTTTTTTTTTGACCCTGAAAAAACAGATAGGCCGTCTTTTTGGGGGTGACTTAATTTCCATACACATACCTCTCCACGAGGCCTGTTTCTATCAGCCGATCAAAAGCTCCCTTGAAGACAGAGTCCCAGCTGCTTCGGGCAAGGTGTGGCTGCCCCTTCCCCTTGCCTTTAGGGCAGTCTCTTTCCGGCGATGGCAGCTCCCCAAGTGCAGTCAACAGCCACTTTGATCGGCCGGTAGAAGCGGCCTGGGCGAGCGCACACACACACTTCCCTCGCCGTGAGGCCACTTCTATCTGCCAATCGAAAGCTAGCTCCCTTGAGGACACAGTCCCCAGCTGCTTCGGGGCCAGGCGTGGCTGCCCCTGTCCCCTCGCCTTTAGGGCAGTCTCTTTCCGGCAATGGGAGCTCCCCAAGCATGGTCAACAGTCACTTCGATCGCCAGTAGAAGTGGCCTGGGCGAGCGCACACACACACTCCCCTCACCGCGAGGCCGCTTCTATCTGCCGATCGAAGTGGCTGTTGACTGCACTTGGGGAGCTCCCATCGCCAGAAAGAGACTGCCCTAAAGGCGAGGGAAGGGGCAGCCCCGCCTCGCCCAAAGCAGCTGGCACTGTGTCCTCAAGGGAGCTTTCAATCAGCCGATAGAAGCGGCCTCGCGGCGAGGGGAGTGTGTGTGTGCGCTTGCCCCAGGCCGCTTCTTCCGGCCAATCGAAGTGGCTGTTGACCGCACTTGGGGAGCTTCCATCGCCGGAAAGAGACTGTCCTAAAGGCGAGGGAAGGGGCAGCTGGGGACTATGTCCTCAAGGAGCTTTCGATCGGCAGATAGAAACAACCTCATGTGAGGGGAGTGTGTGTGTGTGCGCTCGCCCTGAGGCCACTTCTACCGGCCGATCGAAGTGGCTGTGACTCTGCCTTCAAGAAGAGCTTCTATCGGCTATCAGGGTATTTCTAGCCTAGGCTACCTGCAGGGAACTCCTAAAGGCAAGTTTTCTTTCCCCCCACCCCCATCCTTCCCCCCCACCCCGCCCTTTCCCCCCATTTCTTTCACCTCGTGTAGTTCTAATGAACGATGTGAGAAATGGCGGGGAAACGCATGGTTTTAATAGGCCTAAATTTAAGGGGCGGGGCTTAATTTCACTTCATGTCTAGAAATCATGCTGGCCTTCCTATTGGTGGAGGCCATATTGTTGGAGAAAACCGATATATGTATATATATGTACAGTATTCAGCTTTGTTTGGGTATTTTCCATATCATTATAGTTGTGCTTTTAAAGTTGTAGCAACATTTTGGCAGAATCTCATGTGCCATCATCATGCTTCTGTGTGTATAAGGCTTGTGTCTTCGGCTTTGTGCTTCTCAGAGTAAATGTGAGCTTGCAGCTGTTTCTTCGAAGAGAAGAAACTTTCTACTTCGAGAAGCACCAAAGCCGAAAACACAAGCCTTAAGATGATGAATGAGATTTCGTCAAATGCCGCCAAAATATTTCCAATTTTACACGGGAGAAACTGAATAACCAAAGATCCACATACAAATACCCACAAAAACCTCAGAAAACAAACATATATATATATATATATATATATATATATATATATATATATATATATATATATATATATATATATATATATATATAGAAGACACACACACACACACACACACACATATATATACATACATACATACATACATACATACATACATACATACAATATTTCTTAAGTTTTTGCAGGTACTTACATGCATGCTGTCAGCTTCCTTCGGGTATTATCCCACATCATTGTAGTTTGTTGTAGCAACGTTTCAACAGAATCTCATCTGCCATCATCAGGCTTCTGTATAATTCTGTATATTGAGACAAACTCAATACAGAAGCCTGATGATGGCAGATGAGATTCTGCCAAAACATTGCTACAACTTTAAAAAGCACAACTACAATAAGGTGGGATAATACCTGAGGAAGCTAAACAGCATACATACATACATACATACAATACATACATACATACATACTTATGTTTGTTTTTGTAGATTTCACGGGTACAGTATGTAGGTCTAGGTGTTTGGCGACGTTTCGGCGAGGTCCCACTCGCCATCCTCAGGCTTAGTGCCAGTGCAAGCAGTGTTTACACTGGCATGAAGCCGAAAGCACCAGCCTGAGGATGGCAAGTGGGACCTCACCGAAATGTCATCAAGATACTCTTATTCTTACATGGGAAAAGACCCGAACACACCTAGACATACATACATACATACATACATACATACATACATACATACATACATACATACATACATACATACAAAATAGAGCCTCGGTTGCAAGCTACTCCCACTGCAATTTGGCAGATCGAATCCCACCACGTTCCAGGTTGACTCATCCTTCCATCCTTCTGAGGTGGGTAAAATGAGGACCCGGATTGTTGGGGGCAATAAGCTGACTCTGTAAACTGCTTTGAGAGGGCTGTAAAGCACTGTGAAGCGGTATATAAGTCTAAGTGCTATTGCTATTTTAAGTAAGGTAGACCTGTGGGAGAAGGAAGGATTTGGAGAATGAAGCACAAATGTGTCACATGTTGCTAATATGTGGCATTGTAACTTATGAAGAAAAGCCAGAAGTGACAAAATTTGGGACCACGGGTGGCCAGTAAAATTTATAAATAGTAAAAAAAAAGTCAGATAATATTGTGACATATAAAAGAGACTCTCTAAAACCAATTCCCTCATGGACAATTTTAATATTTGTTTTTATATATAGAGGAGAATATAAAATGGGAATAGCTCCATCTTCAGACCAACTGAGATGATCCAGATTTCAAACACTACAACATGTATCGTTCATAGTAAAAGCAGCAAGAACCAAAACATGCCAGAATTTATATCTATTTCCTGTCTGTTTTCCAACAATTGGGAGTTCTGTTTTTTCTACAGAACTCCTAATTGTTTTTTCTGATTTGCTGGTCTGTAATTATAGAAAAATACCTTCTTCATCTTATCTGATTAAAGCACACAGCCTTGTCTCCTGTAAAGGATTGAATTTTTTTTCCTGGGGAACTGATTCCAAATGCTGATACAAAAACTGACACCGAATATTAAGTTTCATGTCTGATAATCTGTCCAGTGATCAGTCTCTGCTTTTGTAAGATATTTCCAGCGATGTTTTGTTTATCTATCTATAAAATCACCTTGAGTATTTTATTGATTGGTCCTAGTTCACATATTCTTCCTCAATTTTGATTTTATTTATGTTTTGGCATTCGAACAAATTATACCCAGGGTTCCAGGGTTCTTGGTTGGATTTAACTTTCATTATCAGTACAGTTGAGAAGTATATGTGTAACTGGAAGAGAAGGTGAGTTTGGTAAATGGGAGCATGTTGGAATTAGTGATGTTTCCTGAGAAGAAAGAATGGAAGATATGAGTTATTTTCTCATTGAGTTCCAGAATTAGCATGATGAAGTCCATATAGCCTGTAGCCAGACAAGGAATAATGGATGGAAACTGAACAAGGAGAGATTTAACCTGGAAATAAGGAGAAACTTTCTGACAGTGAGAGCAATCAACCAATGGAACAGCTTTCCCTTGGAAGTTGTGGGAGCGCCATCAGTTGAGACTTTCAAGAAGAGCTTGAACTGCCATTTGTCAGAAATGGTGTGGGGTCTCCTGCCTGGGTAGGTGGTTAGACTAGATAACCTATGAGGTCCCTTCCAACTCTGATTATCTGTTATCTGTTATCAGTATCAGAGTAAAGCTGTTTTTTTACTGCACACAGAGCTTATGTATGCAAGGTAGATCAGTATTTTCCCCCCATATATTTAATAGGTTAAAAAAAAGCATAGATAGTCCTCAATTTACAACAGTTCACTTAGTGACTGGTCAACATTACAACAGTATTGAAAATAACTTACGACCATTTGTCACACTTATGACCATTGCAGCACCCCCACGGTCATATGATTGACTTTTGGATGCTTGACAACTGACTCACATTTATGATGGTTTCAGTTTGTGACCTGATAAGTGAAGTCAACAGGGAAGCCAGATTCAGTTAAGAACCTTGTTACTAATTTAACAACTGCAGTGATTCACTTAACAAATGTGGCAAAAAAAAGTCATAAAATGGGGCAAAACTCATTTAACAAATGTCTCCCTTAGCAACATAAATTTGAGGCTCAATGTTTTGGTCGTAAGTTGAAGACTACCTGTACTATTTGCTCTGTATATTTAATGGATAATAAACTACTAAGGCTAAGAAGCAGCAACTTCATTACCTTTAAAAAATGGCAACAAAATGATTCACAAGTGAAGAAAAGAAATGGATTGGTGCCAAGAAAGAACCTGCAGAGTTGCCAAGATATTTTGATGTATTCTTTATTGGGGCAATAGCAAGCAGGTTCTCCTATGGCAAGATAATTATTGCACCAGAGCAAAAGATACAGTTGCCGGCTCAGTAAAACACTGATGCTTTGGGCAATTCAAATTTACTTTCCTTCCTTCGTTGGTGCCTGTTTGAGGTTCACCTCATTGTTTATTTATTTATTGCAAAAGGATCCCCAAGGATTCATGTTTGAGCTGGGTTTTAAATCCAAGATGTTCTTGTAATGAAGAATGCTCCTACTTACTATGTTAGTATTAAACTGCAAGGACTGCTTTGTTTGTTTCAATAAAAAAAGTCTAGTACACTGGCTAAAAAATAGAAGCAAAAGGTATTTGTCAACCTCCGGGAATTAATGTTCAAATTTGAATAATAGACAGTAAGAAGGGTACATAATGTGGTGCGCATGGAATTCAAATTATAGCAAGCTGTAACCCCAGTATTGGCCTAACTTGTGTGTTTTCCTAGCCTTGTTCTGATATCCTTGTGTTAAGGTATGGTTATCTCAAAAAGTTATATACAAACTTTTACGTAAGCCAGATTCCTGTATAAGAAAGATTCAAGCTCCTACAGAGATGATAGGTAGGTAGGTAAATAGGTAGATGGTAGATTACGATTGATGGATGGGTAGGTAGGGAGGGAGAGAGAGAGGGAGAGGGAGAGGGAGGTAAATTTTATATGCCAGAATTCCTTAGCAGGCATAGTCATAATGTATATATTTGGAAGGTGCCAAGTTTGAGGAAACTTTAATTATCAGAGCTAACACCTGAAGAGGACAGTGGAATCCTTGAAAATAATTTGTGTTATGTATACAAAATAGAATCCTTCCTGTGACAAATTCATCTGACTATCAGCTCATGGTCATCCTTCTCATTAGCTCCGAAAGAAACACTATTATGAAGGCCATTTCCATTTTTCCTTTTCCATTTTCTGTTGTGCAGACATCTAAGCCAGAATTTTATACCAGATGTTCTCCCCAATAATATTATTTTCTATCTTGAAAAGTTTAGTTATAAATCCCTGCCTCGAGGATTGACAGAGACTAATAAAATAAATCTTGTTAAATTATAAATGATCTGTAATAACATTAAGTTCTAACCATCCCAAAAGCATTCTTTCAATAGGTATGGCACCTGCTATGTTGCATAGGCCAATAATTTTTCAAGCCTTACCCTCTTGTAGTGGTTGCTGTCATAATAAAAAAAACACCAACAGGATTGTTCACTACTTTCGATGAAAGAAAGAATGTGAAATGTTTATTAATTGGCTGGTTTTGGGGTGGAAGAATGTGCATGTTTCCAGACAGTATACAGAGCTTTTAGGTAATAACAGGACCAACTTTTATTTACAACTGAATGTTTCTGCGAGGTACCATATATGTTGGAATGCAAAGATACTGGCTACGGCATCGTTTATTCAGTACAGAAAATGGTGAGCTTTTTATCTGCTTTGGGGAAATACAACAGCAAGAGTTACAAGATAGAATTTATAAGAAGCTTGACATCTTTGCTGGGCAGAGAGCATTAAAAGCATCTTATGAAATGTTAAGGAAGTCTTAAGTGGGTTGGTGTATATAATAATTTTGTCAAAAGGAGTGCACTACTTAGCAATCTGCTCAAGCATTTTTCTCACAGCTCTTCAAAAGCCAAATCATACAGAGTAAAAGCTTTGCTCTCACTTTGATATGCAAAATGATTAAGAACTGACATCTGTTTGAAGACTTCCATGTTTCCTCCCTTTCATTATAGTTGGATTCCCCCACCTTATATTCAGGATTTTTTCTTCTTCTGCCATACCACAATAATAGAAAAAGTACTGCTACTGTATTATTATAGAACAGAGCAGAAAAGCTGCTATGAATGAATGTTACGAATTTGAACGCAGTTCACCTTATTGCTTTCACATATTGTGTTAATACATTGAAGAAAAGATGGTAGTTTTACTTTCCTTGAGCTTTTTACTTTTACATTGTGCTCTTTTTTTAAAAAAGAAATTAATTAAAAACTAATTGAAACTTACAAAAGTCCAGTTCATTTTTTTTAAAAAGCTAGTTCTTAAAATATGTTAAGAACTGTCTTATATATTATGACTAGTCTTCTTCTTCTTGTTGTGCCATATCTGTCACCGGATTTTGGCAATCATATTGGCGATCCTGTTTTTACCAACAGCTGAACAAAAAAGTGCTGCTGAGTTTTGTCCAAACCAGTTCCTTAGATTTTGAAGCCATGATGTTCTTCTTCTGCCTGGACCTCGTTTGCCTTCAATCTTTCCCTGGAGGATTAAGTGAAGTATGCCTTATTTTTCCAGGTGTCTGAAATAATCTTAACTTTTGCTTTTTAATGGTTTTGATGATTTCCTTTGGCTTTCCCAGGTGGCTTACCACCTCCTTATTTCTGATTTTGTCACCCAACTTATACATAACAGCCATCTATAAATCCACATTTCAAATGCTTCTAGTCAACATCTTTCAACATGGGTCGATAGCATTGTGTTCCCTTCTTCTTTGTTTTTGCTCAATCTTTTCTGGAAATTTGCTGTTGTTGAACATGGGAAACGGGAGGAAAAAGTTCATAGTCTTCTGAATCACTTTCCAACATTCCAGGTACAATATCCTGACTAGATCAACTTGCAGAGGAGATATACTTTCTGCCTCATACACACATGTTGCAATGAGGCTGGGACATTTGCTTCTCAGAGGTATTTTCACTGGTGACCAACGTGGATGATTGTGGGGAGCTCAGAAAGAAACTTTCTCATCATTCTGTCTCCAGTGAGCTGATTGTGCATGGAATGACCCAGGTTGTCCTTGACAGATGACCGCAATTGAGCCTGCATGTCCGGTTGTCTGTTGTGACAGTTGTAAGGTGAATCACCATGTGACCCTGATTAATTTTACAATTAGTTTTTGCAGCGATTGTTAAGTGAATGCCATTAAGCGAACCATTCTTTTTTTTAAAAATGAAAACTTGAAATAAATGCTGGTTTCTGACAAAAATGCCAAAAATTGTGATCATGTGACCTCAGGACACTGCAAATGGCCATAAATGTGGGCCATCTTCTGTGCACCCAAAATGCAATCATGCAACCAGATGAGGGAAGACTCAGATATCATAAATTTGAATACTGGTTATAAGGAGCTTTTTCAGGCTCGTTGTAATTTCAAACAGTCACTAAGCAATCAATTATAAGTTGAGGACTATCTGTAGTGATTACAGACATTTACTGCATTGCATTTTCTTCAAGAGATTCCTCACCTATGAAGGTCATATAATTATTTCATCCCTTGTTGTATTGCAGAAAGAGGGAATATACTGTATTTTAAACGTTAACATGTGAATTGGAGCTATACATTAACCTCTCTCTCTGCTCCGCTGTTCATATCAAACATTTTATAGACAAAGGCAGGCCATAAGGATTGAATTTACTATATCTTTTCATTTTGTATTTTGTTTGCATGTCGTGCTTATCTTCAGTACATCATGATTGTTGAATTCTGCAGTATTGAGACAAAAATGTGTTGTCATAACAAAGAGATTGCCCATTTATGTCTTGATTGATTGCTCAATTTTTCAACAGCAATTCTTACTTAACCTTTGCCAATAGAGCAAAGTCTATCTAAATGTATTTAGATTTGGAACTAAGGAACTTCCTAGTAAGTGTGGCTACCACAGGAATTGTGCTGCCTTCTGTGTTCCATTCTTGAAAAGGGAGTTCCTAAAGTCAATAAAAATATAACTAGTGAATTTGAATTTTTGTCTGACACTGTGGGTTTTTTGTGCTGTTTGTTTGCTTGCCTTAATTTCAAGTATTCATGAAGAGTAACACACTCAGATCCATTGATTGACTTTTGGGCTTTCTGCCAGGCAATTTTTACTTAGCTACTTACAAGTAGCATGTTGTTATTATTCAGAACAATCAAAGTGAGGGGAAGAATGAAATCAAGTGTAATCATCTGTTTAATATCACTCCTTTTACAGTAAAAGTCAGAACTATTGCTATAAGACTGTTTTGTGCTGAACAGTGCTATAGACAAAATAAAATAAAAAACTTGACTTCTGGTACACAGTAATGTATCAATAAACCTAAGCCTTTGATGCTCTATTGTATTTCAGGAGCATAGCAGTAACCATATTCATGGCTCTTGTATCAGAGACTCAAATGATGGATGTTTGGGTGCGGCTTAGTCCATGGCAAAGATACATGCACGTTTTTCAGGTTTAATCCTTTGTTGTTGTTGGCCTTCCAAGTAGGGCTGGGAAAAGTCCCCCTTTGAAATCCTGGAGCAAGTGCAAGTATTCAGCTAGATGAGCCAGTGGTTTGACTACATTGCAGCTTATAGTCTTCGGATTTATGAGATCTAATAATTCATACTTGCCTTCATGATTGGATTTCACTGAAAGAAATTAAACCCAGGAGCTTCACTGAAATAAACACCAAATTCTAATGAGAATTAATTGCTTTCAAAGAGATCTGGTTTGTTGGGCATCAGAAGGAATTTTAATTGATAATTTATTAGGGGAGGTGATGCAATCAATCATTTGTTTCATAGGTAACATTATTTATGTAGATATAGAAGTTAGAGAAAGCAAAACATTTCTGAAATATATATATATAGCCGCTTTGACTTTCATCTGATTTTATTTTTTTTAATTAAGCAAAAAATTCAGAACACGGGCATAACCTGTGGAGGGAAGTTCAAAAGTACTGTTAGAGAGTATTATTATAGTGGAAGCTTGAAATTAACTTCCAGTGAAGGTAGTAGATCAGTCCTCACTAACTGACTTTAAACATGCTTGGGATAAGCATATGTCAACCATCATGACCCTGAAAATCTTTTTTTTTTCCCGAACACAGGAATCTTCTCCCATTTCACTGCTAAATTTTGGCTTGCGATCAGGATGCAGGTCCACTTAGATCATAGTTATGGCACTCTCCAAAAACTTTGTGCTGTGATTATCCGGTATATTAGTCTTATATATATATAGCATATTATTGTATTATCACTTTGTGTGTGAATCTATATATCTCTATATATCCATATCTATCTACCTACCTACCTACCTACCTACTTACCTGTCATACCTATCATACATCTGTACTGAATTTAGGTAACAAAGACTGCATTTTTGTATATTCACTCACAAAAGAAGATGATCATTTCAGTTATGCTCCCCAAGTTTATAGATGTAGAATAATCTAGAGCAGGGGTGTCAAACTCAAGTTGCTTAAATCTGGCCCATGGGCCCACCATGAAAACAATGAAGGACTGGCCCTCAGTGCCTCTGCCAGTGAAAATGGAGCTCGCGAGAGCCGTGCGCAGCTCACCTGAGGTCTGTTTTTGCTGACAGAGGGTTGCAGGAGGCTGTCTCATCTGGAAACGGAGCTTGGGAGCCCATTTTCACTGGCAGAGCTCAGGCCACCCAAGCACCCCCAACACAAGTGATGTCAAGCTGCCCCCCCTCATCCCACCTGAGTTCAAACGCAACCCTGATGTGGCCCTCGATGAAATTGAGTTTGACATCCCTGATCTAAAGTGTGTCAAAGACTTCATGTAGCCTCATGATATGAGAAGGAGATAAAATGGGAAAGGGGTGGAAAGGAGTGTCCTGGAAGAGAAATAGCTGGCACTTTGTGCATGCTTATTCCACAATGTGTTGTTTCATTGTATGCCTCATGGCCATTCTGTTTCCAATGTAGAGCATCTTCCCATGTTATGTGTATCTTCATGGATATTAGTTTGCTAGATTAATGCCTAAGTGTTCCTCTTCCCACCTTTTTACAGCTTACAAAAAGCATGGTTTTCTTCCCTTTTTACTAATATAGAGAATGGGCAAACACTCTGTAAAGTCTGCAGTTGCTCAGTTAACAAATGGAGATGTTTCTGATAATCTGACTGGATGGTCATATGGTGAAATCTTTCTATATCCTCTAAGACTATTTTGGGGGGGAGGTGGCAGGGAGTGTCTTGAGTACATGTTGCCTCCTGGCAACTGCCTATACAAGACCTGCAATTTTGGCAGTTTTCTCGGCAAGATTTTAGAAGTGGTTTGCAAAATTTCAGAAGTGGTGTTTCCTAGAATGGAGAAGATATGACTGGTCCAAGGCCACCCAGTTGACTTTGTGCCAAAGGCAGGACTAGCCCAGTGACCTCACACTACTGTAAACTGTTGTCAGAGTTATTGATCATTAATCTGTCCTTCCAGTTTGTCATATTGCTACCACTGCATACTATATACTACATCATACTATCATCGCTATTAATTATTAATGTCTGTTGTGCAACTATGGTTCTTGAAATGACTAATAGGATTGTTTGCCTTTATAACTGTGTTCAGCTTCTAGTCCTGAACTGTTAGGAGATGCGCTAATGTCTAAAACTGAACATTTGAAATCTGTTTATGCATCTACATGAAATACATTTTAAAATCCCCATCTCTTCAGTCCAGCATCTTTGCTTTAAATATCAGAAACAGAATGATGCTTTCAATGGCATACAAAAGAAGAAAAATGGGGAAAACCAGTTTTCCCTCTGAAATTACCTATTTTTCAATATTTTTAGAGCAAGGGGTGCCAAATTCTTTTGTTTGTTTTGGGTTTTGGAATTTTTGGGTGAGTATTTTGAGAGAGGTATTTTGAGAATTCAGAGTAAATTCACAGATGCCTCTTGGTTTAACTTTGCATGTTAGTTATTATTCAGGCATTCCAGAAACTACCTAGTTTGGAGACCTAATCCATCATCCAGAAACCATTGATATACTACAGGCAGGTTTGAACTAACAATCTTAGCTGCAAGTTTATCTGGAAACTAAATGATACTTATCAAGTTTATCTCTTTTTTCTGGCCTGAGCTGACCTCAGCTTGATAGGAAAAATACATCAGAGGGTTAACAGAGTAGGTGTGCTTAAGGGTCATTTGCTGGTCATCACATTTTAAAAAGAACTAGTATCTAACTATAAACTTGGAATCAACAAAGATAATTTCTTGGACTATGTCAGTTTCCACAATTTTGATTCTTCAAGTCTGTCACTTTAAATTAGATCTAGAAGTGGACTGAAATTGACTTCTGCTTAAGGTATTTGAAAAGATGTTGGGTAATGTCAGTCATGCATGCCATAGTTGGATCTTGAACTGGATATCTTTCATATCTATATCTATATATCTACATATCTATATCTATCTATAGCTCTATCTATCTATCTATCTATCTATCTATCTATCTATCTATCTATCTATCTATCTGTTTTCTGAGGTTTTCGTGGGTATTTGTATGTGGATCTTTGGTTATTCGGATTTTCTCCCGCGTAAAATTGGAAGTATCCTGGTGACGTTTCGATGAAATCTCATTTGTCATTTTCAGGTTTGTGTCTTCGGTTTTGTGCTTCCCAGAGTAATTACTCTGAGAAGCACAAAGCCGAAGACACAAGCCTGAAGATGATGAATGAGATTTCGTCGAAACGTTGCCAGGATACTTCCAATTTTACGCGGGAGAAAACCCAAATAACCAAAGATCCACGTATGTATGTATGTATGTATGTATGTATGTATGTATGTATGTATGTATGTATATATATATGTATACGCATACAGGCTTCTTGTTTCTGTATTGCTTCCAATACAGAAGCCTGATGATGGCAGATGAGATTCTGCTGAAACGTTGCTACAACTTTAAAAGCACTACAATGATGACAACGTTGCATACAAACTTTAAAAAGGCACTACAATGAACGTCGGATTAATAACCCGAAGGAAGCTGAACGCAGCACACGACACACAACACATACTATGATATATATATACACATATTAGATGTGTGTGTGTGTGTTGTGTGTGTTTTTACAGTTTCGCAGTACTTACATGTTCTGCTGTTCTAGCTTCCTATCGGGTATTATCCACTCATTGTAGTGCTTTCTAAATGTGTAGCAACGTTACAGCAGAATTCCCAGTCTGACCATCATCAGGATCCTGTATTGAGTTTGTATTGTCGGCTACAGACTCCCACATATCAACACTCAATTACAGAGTCATTTCACCGCCCAGTCCACGTATATCTTCGATATCGTATCAAGATGGGATCTGCCTGAAATGTTCCTGCAACTTTATTAAAAGCACTACAATGACGTGGGATAATACCCGAAGGAAGCTGAACAGCACACACACACACACACACACACACTCATTCATTATCTGAGTATCAATCTTGCTCCAAAGGAAAAGTTTTAAAGATTGCCATGTACTGAGATCCAAAGAAAGCTTATTTTTAATTTATATTTAAAGTTATTATCTGCCATAGTCATGTGAAATAAGTACTCCAAGACAATTAAGATATTTGCTGCACATCTTAAAGTGATAATTGCTTAATAAATTCATGAAGGATTTTTACCTATTGACATAAATTCTGAATTGGCTCAGTTAATTCCATATCCTGCTGTTTTCCCAATCATATTATTAAATTCATCGAAACTAAAACTGAAGCATGAGAGATCAACAATAAAATATCATTGGTACGTAATTTATATTCTGCAGAATTAAAATATAAACCATGAATAATTTAATCGTGTCTAATAGCACACACTGGGATTCCAGACAAATTTTAAAGGTCAAAGGAGAAAACAGACATTGTTATCCAGTGTCTTCATAAAGTGGAAATATGAAAGAAAAAAAACTATTAATTTTCATTTCGGATATGAAGTTGTCATGTACTAGAAAGTGGATCCAATAGGTTTCTGTTCGTGTGTTGCAAATCAAGAATTATTGACTAGGTAGAATGGAGCAACAATGGAGCAACAATTATCAGTGCAAAAGTTACAGGGCATTTTTAACAATGAAAGTGTTTTAACTATGTCCAAACAGAAAATACAGATTTGTCCCCCAGTCCATTTCATTGGTTACAGTATAGTCTTTTGCTCATTTATGCAACAGTATCAATGTTTCTAAACCTTGGCAACTTTAAGATAGGTGGACTTCAACTCCCATAAGTCTCCAGCCAGTCATACTGGCTGGAGAATTCTGGGAGTTGAAGTCCACTCATCTTAAAAGGTTGAGAAACACTGATTATTTGTGCTCTCATATTGAAGGATTAACTTATCCCTGCTTAAATACTGCCATCTGTAGAGGCACTGTATACTTTAGAGATACTAAAACAATGGTGCCATATTACATAGCACCAAGCATTTCTACTGAATGCCTCATTTCCCACCTGTTCCAATGAAATCAGGTGCTAGATTAAAAGGAAAAACTTCCCCACGTACTTCCACCAATACTTTAAAACCCACAGAAACACATGGTTGCTCCCTTTTCTGAGTCATCTTTAATGCTATTTACTAATGACTTTGTAATCTCGGGTCCAATGGTCTAAGTAATTGTTTTCCCCTTTATTCTTATTGCCCCTTATGCTTGCTCCTTACGCTGCTTTCTTTGTGTATCTTTCCAATGATTCAGGTATTTGCTTTTAAAAAGCTGAGTATTGCATAGGGAAGTGTGAGTGCAAAAAAAAACAAACAAAAAAAAACCAGCAACAGTAATTCTGGATTATGATTCTTGGCACACAGGATAAAGTAGCTGATTCAGAAGAAGGGAATGCAAGCCTGTGGATGCCACTTTCCTGAGCCTCCCTGAGATAAATTTCCCGGCTGGTTAGTGTTTCCACCTATCGTGTAACGTAACCAGCTGCTAATCAGTAAAAGAGCTGACTAATGAGAAGATTAGTTATAACTATGCCAGAGCTCAGAGAGAAATGTTTGGTGGTTAGAGCTGGTTCTTAGAATGAAGCGAGGAAGAATCCTTGTTTAATCCTTCTTGCTACAAAACTATACAACCTTTTCATTCTTAGGATTTTTATTCCTCAGATTGAAGAGAAAAAAAATCCCAACAAAGTTGGCTCGATTCCTGATTGCAGCGTTGTTACTTGACAGAGCGGTATGAGAAGTTTACAACCAGTTCTGCAATGAGCAAACAGCTATTACCAAAGATGCCTTTGGATTTTAGGAATGTTTGTGTCCTTCTGCCAGATCGAGACCAGCTCAGTTTGACTGTTGGGGTAAGTATACCTAAACTTGTTTCAGGAATCCTTATGAATAACACAGATAGGTACCTGTGTTATTTAGAGAGTGTGAGGAATATACTAGAGAGTATATATGTGGAGTTGCAAGTTGGAAAAAAAAAGCTTGTAAGCTGAAAAATAATTTTCTTTTAAAAATGGATCCATATTAGTATAAGTTGGATCTGTTTCTTCTGAAACTTCTTTTCATAATTATTTGATGTTTTTGTTGTGTTGGAACACTAAAAAAAGTTTTTGCTTGGAGGCTGTTGGTTTCATTGTGTAAATTTTTCGCTGTTGGTGAACCTGGGGAATCATACTTTGCAAGTGTTATTATCCTGTATATCTTCCAACAAAATTATGTAGCACTATATTCTGATAATTTTTTCCCTTGTAGGAAAATAAAAGTTGAAATGTAGTGCAGGTAGTAAGGTAGAAAATGAAGTAATTTGGAATCTATGATGCCTATTAGAGATATCAATAGAATTATGCACTTCTATAGTGTTGCAGGTTTGAATGTCCAAGTTTTTCATGCTTTTAAAGATTTGTATTTTAATAAAAATTGCTATCACTGAAGTTAAACTTCTATCACGATTTACATGTGTTTTTTTAAGTGCAATATACACCTGTTTAGGTAGATTCCCTTTAGAAAATACACTTTTTCAGCGACTTCAAGTCATGCACAGACTTGTTTATGTCTTTCTTTTTTAATCTGTTCCATCACTGAAGAGAAAAGTATCAAAGAAAGAAAAGTATGGGAAACTTACTGAGCACTTTAAAATCATCTAAAACATGGAGCTGTGTGTTCAGAGTAAACTGTCAAAGGACTATAATTCATTTTCCAACTTCGGTTTTGAATAACATGGCCCTTCAAAAAGCATTTTAAAAAACCCAACATAAATAGCCAAAAATGTTGTTGAATTTCCTAATGCCTTTGCAGCTCATCTGTTTATGTGGCTTCTTATCACATAATTGATTGTGGTTTTATTATGAATGTGATTGCTTGCTTCTAAATAATTTTTAATGGTAGATATTCAAACCAGTTTTTTCCTCTTTTGGTATTTATGTGTTATAATGCACATCCTGAAGTGAACTGATCTAGCACTTACTTACCTATACCATGTGTATAGCCCTTTAACTTAAACCAAACTCTAGCTGGTTTATTTTTATTTTTTTGTTTCTCCTCTTATATCATCATTTTATTATCAATTTCCCATACTTATAATATTTATCTCATCCTCAAACTGCTGCACTTAAAACACTTAATTCATCAAAATGGACCTACTTTGAACACTGACTTTGTTGGTAGAAATGAAGGATGTAATGCCATTATCTCTGGGAGAGTGGTCTAACTTTGCATATACATTTCTTAAATTGAACTTTTCTTCATCATACGTTATTCAGTAAACTGCCATGGGCACAAATGAATTCATAATCTTTGTGAATTTGTAATAATAATAACTGTTATGAGTAGGCTCAACTTGTACTTTATAAATAGAGTTCTTCAGCTTAGCTTTGTAACCGAATATCTCAACAAATATTAAACCTGTTTGAAGTCTAGCTTCTGTGTAGAGCTCATCATACTGTTTTCTGGAGGAGGGAGTCAGATCAGCCCAGTGGTGGGATTCAAATTTTTTCACTACCAGTTCTGTTGGTGTGGCTTGGTAGGCATGGCAGGGAAAGGATATTGTAAAATCTCCACCCCCATCCCACTTCAGGGGAAGGATACTACAAAATCCCATTCCCTCCCCACCCCACTAACCTGCTTTCCAGCTCTGTTCTCTTGTGCAGGGCAACAAAAGAAGAGCCAGTCAATCATCTGGGACTTGGGAGGCAGAGAATAGATGGGGGTGGAGCCAGTCAGAGGTGGCATTTGCCAGTTCTCCAAACTACTCAAAATTTCTGCTACTGGTTCTCCCGAATTGATCAGAACCTGCTGAATACCACCTCTGGATTAGCCATAGGAAACTACCTAGAGTGGATTTCCGCTTCTAATATGATGTTCCCTCCTCTTCCCATAGCTGAATTTCAGGAATGCCTGATTTCAGGATTGCATGGCTACAAAAGCAGCTTCTCTACAGCACCTTTTTGATTTTGAAAAAAATACATGATTGCTTTAAAGAGTTGCATACATGTGTTGCATTCATATTGCTATACATGTTCACTTTGTTTAGGGAGGAGGATTACGTTCCTTTGCGAGGGACATAGGTCTATATCATGACTTATGATATAGAATGTAAGAAAGTCTAAAATATGGTTCCCTCCAGTTTAAAATAAGATTTTTTTTAAATTTATGGCCACCTTGTATTTAATGTCTTGCTTCATATTAAAGTTTTCTGCTTTCAAATTATCTCAGTAGTTACATTACTACATTACATTATAAGCAAAATGTTCTTAGAAATTGTTCCTTAAAAATGAGAAATCTATTTAATTGGAAACATGCTTAAATATTCAAATTTCCTATGATTCCCACAGTACAATTACAGTACAGGTAGTCCATTCAAAGTGACCATTCAAAGTTATAACCACAGTGAAAATAAGCGACTTATGACCATTTTTCACAGTTACAACCTTTGCAGCATTCCCATGGTCTCATGATCAAAATGTAGATGCTTGGCAACTGGTTCATACTTATGATCGTGCTTTGTCCCAAGGTCATGTGATGACAGTTTGCAACCTTGTGACAAGCAAAGTCAATGGGGAAGCCAGATTCACTTCAACAACCAGGTTACTAATGTATCAGTTGCAGTGGTAATTGATACATTAGTAACAACTGTGATAACAAATATGGCAAGAAAGATCATAAAATCGGGTTAAACTCAGTTAACAGTTTCACTTAACAACATAAATTTTGGGCTCCATTGTGGTTGTATTCAAGTATTATCTGTACTTCATAAGACTTCAGAATGGACCTTTATATAGGGAACAGAATTAAGAACTTGTAAGAAGCCAGAAGCCCACATAAACTTCAATTATTTGTAATCACCACTATTACTAATAGCAACTAGGAGTCATTTGAAACTGAAAACAGAAAATATAAGTGGATGTTAATCACCAAACTTGTTCTGGCTTTCACTTTGGAGTAATTCATTGTGGACCACCAGTTTAAATCAGGTCCAAATACACCCAGGAAGTTTGAAATTTAGCTCTTCCTAATTGACTGGATGATTATCCCAAATATCTGTTTTGGAATATTTAGGGGCGGTCATGCAACAGCTGTGGGAAGCAGCCATGAGATATAGGTAAAAGATGCAGTTGCTTTGAAGAGTTGCAGACCAGTGACATTTTGATCTGTTAAATTGTTCAGTCTCTCTCTCTCTCTCTCTCTCTCTCCCCCCCCTCTCTGTATGTGTATTTTNGTTCAGTCTCTCTCTCTCTCTCTCTCTCTCTCCCCCCCCTCTCTGTATGTGTATTTTAGAACATAGAATAACAGAGTTGGAAGGGACCTTGGAGGTCTTCTAGTCCAACCCCCTGCTCTGTGTGTGTTTTAGAATGTAGAATAACAGAGTTGGAAGGGACCTTGGAGGTCTTCTAGTCCAACCCCCTGCTCAAACAGGAGACCCTAAACCATTTCAGACAAGTGACTATGCAGTCTGCACTCTAAAAGCCTCCAGCGATGGGACACCCACAACTTTTAAAGGCAAGGTATTCCATTGGTTAAGTGATATAGTATATTTTGCTATAATATGGTACATTTTTGACAAAGTATATATTATAGTCTTTTTTCATGATCTAATTTTTTTTAATTAAAAAACTATTAGATACAAAAAATTAAAATATACAAATATACAAAAATAAAAGATAGAAAGTCATACAAGTAGACATCACAATAATTTCTATAATAAAACTAATCATACTTTTCTCTAATACATTTTGATAGTGAGGTAAATATTAATAATTATTAAATGGCAGTTATTTCCTACATCTTATAAATTACCTGTTATCTATATTTTATAAAACATAATAGTCTGTTATTATTATTTGTTATTAGATAATAATTACATGTTTTTGTAACTAAATTTTATCGATTACTTAATCAAAAAGCAAAGAGGCCTAGAACTAATATATATAAATTCATATCCTTTGGTATATATATATATATATATATCATAATATATTTCAAAGATTCATTATTTTCCCTTATTTTATACAATTTTTTTATGCTCTATCCAGTCATACCATTTGTTCCAAGTCAAATAAAATTCCAGATCATCCTTTCCTTTTAATTTTAATGTGAGCTTCTCCATTGTTGCACATTCGTAATTTTTTTGAATAATAAAATACATGATCTAATTTTTAATTTGTTTTTTACTGTTGCATTTTGTAAGTCATCCAGACTTGTAGTAGATTAGGGCAGTCTAGAAATCTGATAAATAAATAATAACCCCAGTTCACAAGAATTTGACATTCTTGTTGGGGAATCTCCTAAGTTTGCTAGAAATGAAAATGGATTAACCAGTCTTTTTCTCCTCTGTCCAAATATTAATTAATGCTTGTGATATTCCTTCTAAGAAGGAGAAATGATGGGGGTTCAGGAAGCCCGATAATCCTTATTCCTAAAATTCCTCTTCCTTTTCCTGATTTTGCAAAAGGTCCTGTTTATTTCTACTTCCCTGCTGTTGCATGAATCTTTTGTTTTAGTGCAGTGATATTCAAGTTTCTATCTTTCCCTGAGGTTAGATTATATAATAGTTTCAAAATGATTTTTCAGAAGTTGTCCAAGATACTTTTCTCCACATTTATTTGCCTATATCAAATGTGCTTTTTCTGGAAGCTTTTCACTGTCATTTTGACTAGAGCCATGAAAATGGTAAACCACCCTGGAGAAACAAAGTGGAAGAGCAGCACACCCAATGGTGGGATTCAGCCATTTCTGAGCAGTTTGGTGAACTGGTTGTTGGAAGAAATCATTAGGGCAGAGAACCTGTTGTTAAATTATTTGAATCCCATCACTGAGCACATCTATTTAACAACTACTTAAATAGTTTTTATGAGAAACAGTGTGCAGTATCTGGATGGGGTATATCCATTTCTAAAAAGAAATGGAAGGGCCTTTACAAAGCACTGCATTTCTGGTAGAGAATCTTGTTTGTCGATATAGTAATATCTGCAAAAATCGTGAAGAAAAACAGTGGATATGCTGATGCATAGTACTGAATGTAGTATTTCCTTTTGATTTCTGGAATGTCTTGCTTTATTTACTTAAAAGGGTTTTCCCCTGTATAATTTCCCCTTAAAATGGGAGTGTCATTTTATAATTGTTGAGAATATGATAATGGAAGCAGACCAGTTTTTCCCTTTTGTAACAATGGATTATCTCCCTTTGGGATAAATACTGATATTTAGCCATTTCTGTAATTGTTCAGAATTAGGAATTATCATTCTTTCCTCATTTTTTCCTCCAGCCATCACTGAGTTTTGGATGAGAATCAAGATATGGCTGGGTTCTCTTTTGCATGGCTTTGAAAATATGGTGTGTTTAACAGTTTTCCATTGTTTGGTTCTTTTGTTTTCCATCTATAGAAGCAAAGCTTCATAACTTCATTTCCATCTGTATGATTCTGTATTCTTGTGGTGAAGCAGATATAAAAGTTATCTGAGATGGAGCTGAAGTCTAGTCAAAAGGGAAAGGGTGTTAATTCAGACATAACAGCAACATATAATTAGGACAAACTTCAATTTCAAACCCTGCTTTGTTGGTTTCAGATCAAGGCCATGACTTGTCATGCATTAAATATAAAACAGAATTAATTGGAAAGCAAGAATGGGTAACCTAGGTAAATGAGGACCCAGATTGTTGAGGGCAATATGCTGATTCTGTAAACTGTTTAGAGAGGGCTGCAAAGCACTGTGAAGTGGTATATAAGTCTAAGTGCTATTGCTATTACTAACCTGGTCACCTGCAGATAATTTCTAGACCTAAAGTCTCTGCCACCCTGGCCAATTAAGTAATTAAAACCCTTTTAAATACCCCTGGACTTGTAGAGTATGGATCTACTGAGGCAAGAATCAGCAATGCTCAGGCATGTTGAACCATTGTATAAAAATGAAAGAGAAATTGCCATAGAAAACAATGTTCAAAGTCTATTAATTTGAAAGGGCAGAGTGAAAAGGCTTAGGATTTCAACTTTGGGCTGGCATAGATGTTTAGGGCTTAATTACTATGTTCTGGAGTAGACAGCTCTTCAGTATTCTGTAAGGCTTTTTCATTGTTTGCAATAAAATAATTTCTGTATGTTTAACCTGGGAAGCAATACAGAAAGAATGGCTGTACAATCGTGACATGGGTGAGATTATGCAAATGCTATAATTCATCACTGAGGTTAGTGGGCATAGCAGCCCCAAGATTGTTTTGGGTTAAATTAATTTCCCCTAACCAGCTATGTTCTCCAAATCGAAGAAAGGGTTAATTCTTCTTCCTAATTGCACAAAATGGTTCTCAAAAATAGGAAATTAGCAACTCTCTTGAGCACTAACTCTTAGCGAAGAACATAAAAATCCTGAGATGTTGAATTATTATAATATTAATTGATTATTAATACTCAACTCATAGATGATTAGACTTATAGAACAAATTAATCTAAACCAACCAAATCACATTTTGGCTTGGTGCACTGTGTAAACCAAAGCAGTGGATCACAGTGTTCTGATATATAAAATGCTCACTGTTTGTCATATCCTTCAGGTGTACAACAACATAACAGGATATCACACAATGCTGTACGTCATTGTTTTACTATATAGTAATATCATGATTCATTGCTAAAATGTTTATAAATTAATATTGTATTAAGCTAATTTAAGGCCTTTGGTTTCAGTGAAAAATAATTCAAAATAATCATTGTCCTGGAATCCTAACATAAATGCTTCAATGATTTGCAACTTTACCCTGTAGCACTATGTTCCTTTCATATCTGCAATTCCTTAATGCAAAGGAATTCATAGTTTTGATGGACTTGAAATATCCTACTCTAAACTGCTTAACTACTATTTTTGTGTTGTAGGTAAAAGCCACAGGACAGGAACTCTTTGATCAAGTTTGTGATGTACTGAAAATTAAAGACCCTCACTTCTTTGGCATCAGCGTTGTAAAAAGTAAGATAAATTATTTGACAACTATCCATAGGCTGTACCTAAATGGGCATGAAAGACATCTCAACATCCTTCCATCACTTACCTGTGAACATGCATATATGATAAGGGAGGAGTCTCTTTATTTGCACTTATTTCTCTTTCTTTCTCCCTCTCCTTTCATACCTTCAGCTATTCTTTCTGCCAACTTTTCTTTTCACCTCTAGGTAGAATTAAAGCATTGTTTGTGTAACAAGGCTGACTATTTGCAAAGTCATCACAAAGTCAGTTTCTTTCATAACTTACAAAGAATGTTGTTTCTACAAAAATCTGAAGGACTTTGAACTTTATTAAATTATGCCATGGGAAAGGCTTACAAACCATTCCAACATATTAAACAGCATTTTTGTAGCTAATCCTCATCACCTTGATACCCTGGGAATATTTGCATGTGATATAATTCAAAAAGAGACTCTATAAGAGAAAACTGACCCTCGGTGTTTGGATGTCTGGTCAGTGTTTTGTAGACACTGGGTGAACTGTTGTGTGGAATTTGTTTTCTCTCCACAAATATTCATTCATTATATGAGTATTTCCTCTCTTAAATGTCAGAGCATTACTGTGAATTTTTTTTTTAAAGTCTCCCTCAAAATATAATGGCGAAGTATTCCTGAGGTAAAAATGAGCACTCTCAGGTTTTGCATGTCAGCTGTAGACAGTTTGATACGCTTCAAAGTTATGGCTTCAATCAACTTCAGTCAACATGGCCAATGGCAAAGGAATATGGGGACTGAAGTCTGAAAACCCGGGATCAGGATTTTTATTTGAGCATTGCCTCTGCTTTCTTCTCCATGTAATTGATGTCCCTGGGAGGAGGGGATGTTTTTGGTGTTTTTTATCCATTGAAGTCAGTGACCCTGTAGCAGGGGTTATGTATGGAAGCTCAAATATTTCCACAACTGGGATAAAAGCCCACCAGGAGTGGGCCTGGTATGTCTAGAGAGTGGTTATCTAACCTTTATGTGTTAATAATCCCTATTCAATTTATCTCTTTTGACCCAAGATAATGATTATCAGTTGTTTAACTTCTTCTTTATCCCAATTCATTTAACATCAGTAAGAACATAATAATCCTTTGCCATATTTTATTCACTATAGAAATTAATAGTTAAACAGGAGGATCAGGATTTGGCCCTCAAAAATACATTGTTTCCTCCCTGGTTTGCATCTCAGTATAAATTTGAATTCTCTGTGTTCAAAAATAGAGATTTTGCATATGAGAATATAATGCAAAAGTACCTATATATGTGGCAGTTTGAACCTTGCTCACTAGGTATAATCCTAGACTAAAATGAGACTTAGAATAACTTTATTGCCACATTGAATGTACACTGATTGGCATACATTAAAATGAAATTTCATTGCAAACAGCTCCCAAAGGGTTTTACCTCTAATATATACTACATAGACAGGTCAAAATAAATAAAAAAATAAATAAAATAAATAAAAACTAAATAAATATAGAATTATGCATATACCCACATATATTATATGACATGGAGAAACAAAGAGAGTTTAGTTCGGAGAGTTTCTCTGGATGAAACTTGTTATTCACCTGTCATTTAAAATGAGAAATACACACTTCAGAATTACATTGGTGGTTTCCCAAGAAGTGACATGCATATTTAAAAATCAGTTTTTCTTCCAAATCTTCACTGTCCAGTCACGCTGAATCAATGGGGTTTAGACATGACCTCCGAAGAGGCTTTCTTGCACATTATTATTATTTCTAAAGGGTTTACTTTCACCCTACTCTGATTTCTGCCCTGGTCTCCCCTTTTGGTCAGAAGAATCTGATGGGAGTTTATAACTGGCTATGTTCCCAATGGCATCAGACTTGGTTGGAAAGAGAATGGATGAAGAGCTGTCATTTGTGGCTGTGGCCATGCCATGAACAGAAATCAAACCCTCCCCCACCATTTTGTTGAAGAGGGATGCTTTCAGCACTTGGTATCAGTTATTACACTTGGTATCAGTTGTTTGCAGGCCAGCCTTCTCCTTCTCCCCTACACACACACACACACACACACACTCACCCCTACCAAACAGGGCACCTTAATTAAATGAGCATTCAGGTGTCATTTTTTGCAGGAGAACATATCTCCCCTCCTCCTCCAAAAGAGAAGGAAACCTAAGCACTTGAGAAGGATCTATAACTTTACCTTTAATCTTGGAAATACACATTCTTGCACGCTGTTTTTCTTGTGAAAGGTGGAGGGGGAGACAGCTGAGCTGTGGGGGTTTTGTAGCCGGAGGATTACCCTGCAAGTTGGCATTTTGACAACATTAACCTCATTAGAGTTGGAATGTAAGGTTGCATTCCTGCACGAAGGCTGCAATTGCAGGGTGAGACTGGGGACAGTTTGGGGATGGAGAAGTAAAAGGAGGGGGAGTACTTGGCAGAGGAGGGCAGGCAGGTCGCTTGGTGTTTACAGGCATTTCAAAATGGCTTAGTGAGTCACTGAAGTTTGACTTTTGGTGCAAAGAAATCCTGCTTGGCTCCTATGTTTGGTCTTCCCAATCCTTCCCCAACCCAAGCAATTAAATACCTAAATTCCTCTTTAGGTATAAAATAGTCTCAAAGGCCAATTCTTAACAAAATGGGAGCTAATCTCTCATGTGAAGCTCAGGCTGGGAGGGAGGGAGGGAGCAGGGAGGGAATTAGAGGTGATATTCAGCAGGTTCTGACCAGTTCTGGAGAACCGGTAGCGGAAATTTTGACTAGTTCGAATACCACCTCTGACTGGTCCTGCCCCCATCTATTCTCTGCCTCCCGAGTCCCAGCTGATCGGCTGGGTCTTCTTTTGTTTCCCTACATAGGAGAACAGAGCTGGAAAGCCGGTTAGTGAGGTGGGGCGGGAATGGGGATTTTGCAGTAATCTTCCCCTGGAGTGGGGTGGGAGATTTTACAGCATCCTTCCTCTGCCGTGCCCCCCAAGCCACTCCCACAGAATTGGTAAAAAAAATTGAATCCCACCACTGGAGGAAAGGCAGGCAGGCAGGCAGAAAGGAAGGTTGGTTTACCCTAACATATTACCCACATAAAGCATAACGGGGTTTCTCCCTGGCCTAAGCAACTTTAGCTGGGAAGCAAGCTGATAATTAATGAGATCATTGCCAAAAGAGTTTAAGGGGAGTTATTCTTTCTTTTTTCAGTTCTGAAATGTTTTTCCCATGAACTAATTGTAGGAAAAATTCCTCATTAATACCAATGGGAGATTTGTTCCTAGGAAATACCAACTTTTCTTTGCAGGGAAATGGAGAGATTATAGTAAGATTATTACAGCCACATCCCAACCCACAGAAACCTTCCAGATCAGGGGTCTCCAACCTTGGCAACTTTAAGACTTGTGGATTTCAATTCCCAGAATTCCTCAGCCAGTTGCCAAGGTTGGAGACCCCTGCTCCAGATGATTGTGGTCCTGATAAATCATCAGCCACCTGATGAAATTATCTGTGTTATATTGGACCTGTATCTGCTATGGCTTCCTATATCTTTGTATATAGCTGGAAAATTACAAGTTGGAATATACTGTCTTCACACAGTACAGAGTTTTACCTTACAGTGATATTTATTCTGGCAGCAGGGTGGATGGCTATGTAAAATGAATTTTAACATATATATGTATATGGTAAATTTACAATTTATGCCAAATGATGTTATAATCTGGTTGGCTTGCAAATTTCATAAAATGTTTCACAGGTTTGTTCCAATTTTTTTCTGCCATGAATAGTACCCAAAATCACAGAAATCCATCAAAGGCTGCTTGGACATTTTAATTATTCCATTGGCAGGGAAACAGAACACATTCCAAAATGTTTAATTGTATATTTAATTTTCTCTTTGTATAAAATTATGAGCATTTAAATAATTTCAAGTGTTCCCTCCTACCATTTATTCTCTCTCCTTTTCAGATAATGAATATGTATTTATTGATCTGGAACAGAAGCTTTGTAAATATTTTGTAAAGGAGTGGAAGAAAGAAGGAAGCAGAGTAAGTCCTTCAGTGTGTATTTGTAACATTGAATTATTTCCTGTATTGTATTGCTGAAACTGCATCTGATTGAACTAAAGCTAATTATAACTTGGGTCCAATGTCAATTTTGTACTCCACGTACATTTGTCTGCTGCAATGATTTCTTTGTTTTCTTGGAGCATTCTGAAATTCTAACAATGCAATCCTATCCTAAGTATTTGTTAGATTTACATTTTGACTTTTATTCAAACTCCTAGGCAACAGTGTGTATGTATTTATAGTCTGCCTTTGTTGTTGTTGTTTTTACAAATAACTCAAGGCAGGAAACATATCCAACACACTTTCCTCCTCCTATTTTCCCCACAACAACAACCTTAGGGCTGTTGGGCTAAGAGAGAAACTGTTGGGCTGAGAGAGAATGACTGGCCCAAAGTCACCCAGGTGGCTTTCATGACTAAGGCAAGACTTGAACTCATGGTCTCTTGCTTTCCAACCCTGGTGCCTTAACCACGAGACCAAAATGGGTTTCTCTGCATGCATATATGTTTGTGGTATTCTTTCTTTCTTTTTCCTACAAAAATAATCCCTTGAGGTAGGGTAACTTGTATCTGGATCTAGCTACAAGTAGAGTTGTATCTGGATCCTTCCCAGTGCCAATCCACACTGTAATTGCTATGCCACACTGCCTCTCTACTCAGAAATAGGCCCTTTGGTAAATATAAATGTACGTTGGTGATTGTTGAGGAAATATGTCATTTAGTGAGAAACTGATGCAAAATATCATGGCTTGTTTTTGTCCCAATATTTAGTGTTCTATATTTGCAATGTTTTGCTGTCAGTACAGCAAGGTTTTTCAGTCATTATTTATTTATATTATTTAAATTTAGGCTTAACTGTTTGTGGTACCACTGCCATAAACATTAAGGACTTAAGTATAATGTATCCTTATCAGTTTATCTTCCAGCCATATTTTCATGTTGGCTGGAACACACCTGGTTAAATATGTGGGTTTGATTATGTAGGGTCCACCAGAAATCAGGATGAAAAAAGACAGAGACTAAGTATTAGAGTTTAAAATAAAGGTGTGAATAAAATACAAGTAAGCATCAACACACAGGTATTTATCACTTACTGGAAAGCCCAGGCAGATAGGTGCCTGTTGATAGAAAATTATTTTTTTGGTTTTCCTTGTATTTCACTTAAAAATCAAAGGGCAGATATCCAGTACAATCTGGCTCTAGTTAAAACAATTTTAATCTCTGTTGTTATAAAAAATCAAACTAGTACAGAGCAAGGCTCAGAGATAGTTTAATGCTTTTTATAAATGTAACCTGCAGATTGCTGTTTGGGATCCCCTGTTTGGGATCAATTGTGTCAGTAGACACAAGAGTTGAACCCATTCCATTGATGGTTGCATAACTTCAAAATGAACTGAGAATAAAACTGTGAAAGAATTAGATAGTTTTGAGTGACCAGGAACACCTATAAATGAGATAGATAAATGATGGATAGACAGATAGAAGAATGGATGGATGAAGTTGTTTGACTTCTCTTTTGCTGTTTTTATTTCAAAGGGAACAGAAAAGTTCATCCCTCCTTTGGTTGCATTCTTCAGAGTACAGTATTATGTAGAAAATGGACGAGTTATAAGGTACTATTGATTATTACTTTAATATATATATATATATAGATATAGTGATATCTATATATGACTTTGGCTGGTTTAATAACCTGAAGAGAAGAATGTTGCCTCTTTTCAGACTGTCAAGAGAGTTCTGAAGGTGTTTCTTTTCCACAATAGAAGTTGGATTAATTCTTTCATTAACTGTATTACCTATAATGGCCTGTGGTCAAACCTGCAAAGCTTTTTTGTGTAGCAAACATGAAAGTATGAATGGCAGGTGCATGGAAACACCTGTGCACACACCTTGAATAGAGCTGCATTCTCCACCAGGGTTGTGCAGTGATCTGGATTTGAAAAGGAAAAGGTGATATTTACCATGTATGAGAATACACATCACACACGTGGGCATCATTTGAAATCAAATCCAAAGAAGCATGGTCTTTTCCTAATTCACATGGTTACTGCTGCCTGATTTTAGAAAAAAATGAATCATACTTTAGGTGATATAGGCAAGTACAACACATATACCTGTGGGCAATCCAGCTTACTTTTATCCCCTGTACAACATTCTCTTGTATATATAAAAATGATAATAATTTATAAAACTTGTATGTTACACAACTCTGTATTACTATGGGAAAGCTTATAACCATCCAATAAATTAAATAAAGTCACTAAAACATAAAAATAAATAAAATATAGGAAGCAAAGTATGTGTATGTGTGAGGGGTCTCACTCTCCCTTGCCAAAGGCAGATGGGCTTCATGAGTCTTCTAAATAATAGCAAAGTGGGATCCATCCAGATCTTGGAGAGAACATTGTTCCAGAGGGCAGATGCTATTAAAAGTATGGTTATGGGATCCTGAAAGATGACATTGTTTAATCAAAAGAATTTTGAACCTATCGACCCAGCTAGGCAGATATTATGGAGATGCATGGTCTCTTAAGTAATCAGGTAGTATGTCATGAAGGTCTTTGTAGATAACAACCAGAGCCCTGAATCACTTTCAGAGGCAAATCAGTAACCAAATCAGCTGATGAAGCAGAGGTATCACTGTGTCAAGGCATGCCCATTCATTCAGTTAATTTCTATAGCTGCCTACCTCAGTCAATTAGCCTGAGTGGCTTACGGTTACAATTAAAACACAATAAAAAAATATCCAAAATAAATATACGGAGCAGGTGAAAAACTTGCCCAGTTAGCAATAAAGCTAAAGGTGGGGGGGTTGACACAGGCTTGGGAACATATGCAAGTTTTTAAGTCCTTACAAAGGGCTAACAGGATTGGGACCATTCTAATCTCCAGAGGGAGGATATTCCATAGAGAGGAGCCACCGTGGAAAAAAAAAACCCTGCCAGCCAATACCCTTTAGCTGATGAGATCTGCAGCATGCCCATTCTGCTAGGATCAACTTGGATAGCTAGAGATTCTTAGAAAAAGGTGATCCCTCAAGTAGCTTGGTCTGGAGTCATGTAGAGCTTTAAAGGTGACAACCAGCATCTTGAATTGCATCTGGAAACTTACTGCCAACCAATGCATGCAGAAGTGGTGCAATGCGTGCTGTATATTTGGAATCGGTTATTGCCTGTACAACCATGTTTTGCACCAGTTAAAGTTTCCAAATGTTCTTCACAAGTAGCCCATGTAGAGCATGTTGCAGTAGTTTAAATGGGATGTTGAAAGGGCATTGAGTTATAATGAGTAAAAGCTCCTGGTCCAAAAATGGGCACAACTAGCGTACCACTCCAAGGTGTGCAAAGGCCTTCCTAGCCACGGCTGCCAGCTGTTCTTTGACCAGGAGTTGTGAGTCTAGGAGGACTCTCAGATTGCACACCAGGTGTGTCTGGAGTAGTACAAACCCATCCAGAGCTAAAGATGGAAGAACCTTGTGTCTGGAAGGTCTAAATACCCACATTACTTGCCATTACCTCTCACTTCCACATTTTGTACCAATTGAAGCTTCTGGGTGGTCTTCAAGGGTAGCCACACATTGAGAACATTTCAGGAGTCAAGCCATGACATGATCAGGACATGAGGGACCATCTGAAGTACCCCTGATCTAGGAATGGACAATACATTGCAGACATGCTACTGAGGAAGCACAGCAGATGTATAAAGCATAGAATATTTCCAGATGTTCTTTATCAGCTACCTCATTTTCATACTAAAATGTAATAAAATTTGACAACATTACAAACAATTTATCTTCTACTCATATCTAATTACATATTTTTTGGGGGGTGGGCTGGGGGAGGCTTAGTTTTATTAGTGAAGAAAAAAAGTAGGAGCAGAGGAAAAAGAAAATAGAATTTGGAGCAGATTTGATTCTTATAGAATGCAGCTTGAAAGCAACAGACATTGTTTCAAAAGGTAGTTCCATTCCAAATGGCCAAGTTACAGAATATATTTGTGTGATAGTCCCACACTGCAAGCTGAATTTGTGTCCTTGAGTTAGCCAAAACTTTCGAAAGGCCTAAATTAAAGCTTATCCTTTGCATTCACATAATCATTTAAAATTTAGAGCTGAACAAGACTTTGTTCCTTCTTTTCCTTTGGGCTGAAGGAAGGGCATCTCTCCCCTGCTTTTATAAGAATGTTTCTCACAGTATCCCTTAGTGCTTTCCAAAGCCCTTTGGTCAAAGCAAAACTCTATAATTATGAGCACTCCTTAAAGTATATATCCTTAGCCACAATCCTAGAAAGGTAGCTTCATGTTGAAATGGTCTCTTTGTTTTTCTTGTTATAAGAAACCCTCCCCTTAGAATGCCACTCAGAGATCATTTTTGTACACAGTTGACTGGCTTGTCCTCTTTACGGCCCATTGTTATAATGTGGAGATGACAGAGGTAAAATAACTCTCTTTATCATATTTCTCGGTAACAAGGAAATACATTCAGTTTAATGTCAACTCCCTAGAGTTCTCTCTCTCTCCCTCCCTCCCTCCCTCTCACCCCTCTCTCTTCCTTTGAGTCATTGATGGCTCATGGCAATTGCCCGGAGAAGTCTCTGGAGTTTTGTTGAACATTTTTGGAAGTGGTTTGCCATTACTTCCTCCCTAGAGCTGAGAGAAATTGAGAAGCCTATGCTTCATGCTGAAGATGGAATAAGAACTTCTGGCCTCCCAGCTTCTAGTCTGATGCCTCAACCACTACAATCATTTGGTTGTGGTTACTTTGAGATGAATTAATTTCACTCCTGTTACCAGAAAACCAGAAAGGCTGCCCTTTTTTTTACAAAAGGAGTTGATTTTTGAATTTACATAGGCTGCTTCATTTATCTCCATGTATGATCTAGACCAGAAGTGGTATTCAGCAGGTTCTGACAAGTTCTGAAGAACCCGGAGTGGAAATTTTGAGTAGTTTGGAGAACTGGCAAATACCACCTCTGACTGGAGATTTTACGGTATCCTTCCCTGCCACACCCACCAAGCCACGCCCACAGAACTTGTAGTAAAAAAAAAATGGATCCCACCACTGATCTGGACCTCCAGTCACAACAAGAATGTTCATGGCCTCTGTAGACATGACTCAGGGGGCTCTCGGGGCCATTTCTGCCTGCTTTATGTGGGAAATGGCTGAAGCAGGCATAATCCTCTTCTGAAATCAGAAGATATTTTGCTGTTCATTCCAGGAGAAACCTAATCCTCAGAAAGGCAGTGAACATAGAACATAGCACCCAGAATCTTTATTGAGATTTGCTGAGTACATATTCCTAGGATGAACAATAGATTAATTTTGTAGCACAGTTGCTCTATATAACCTCAAAGCCTTCACTTAAAATCAGGGCAACAAAATATGGAATACATCTCTCTATAGATTCCTTCTCTCTCAGATTACTCTCCCTCTGTGCCTAATTATTCAAAATAGTTTAGGGTTTGTTCCTTAGCTAAACTTCTAAAGTGATCTGACTTCCCTGAATTCATAGCTAAAATTCCCTTCACTCATAGTTAGTATGGCCATTGCTTCTATTGATTAAGTTGCTGAGAATAATAAAAATGGTCATTCAGTACCTCAGCAGAAACTTGAGTGAAGAAGTTGCCTTAAATAATATCCAAGGAGTAATTCTCTGCCTCTCAGATGGTTTTAGGAAGATTTTAGACTATTCCATAAACAACATAACAAACAATAAATGATTGGAATTGATTGTTCATCAGGACAAAAATCCTCTAATGATGGGAATTTGGTTACATGTCCTCCTTTCCCTTCTTCTATTATTTTGCTTTTAACTAAAGGTCTGTCCTCTTCTCCTTTCTCATTCTTACCCTCCCCTGCAGTGACAGAGTGGCCCGGCATTATTACTACTGCCATCTGAGGGAACAAGTGTTAAAGTCACGATGCACCAACAAAGAAGAAATCTATTTCCTATTGGCTGCTTATGGTCTGCAGGTTGACCTTGGTGACTACAGAGATAATGTCCATGGAGAGAACTATTTTGAACCACAGACATATTTCCCTCAGTGGGTGAGTTTGGAAATGAAAACTAAACCATTAGGTTTTGAGGCATTGTGAGTTCAAAGGAGCTTGAGATTTCTTCTTCTTCTTTCTTCTTTTGCACTTTCTTTGCATTCCTGTTTCACCTTTGCCTGGATAGGATACAAGTCATCTGAATTCATCCTGCAATTGATGCTGGTCACATCCTTGTGGGATGAGCCACTCAAATGTATTTTTTCTCATGGCAGCTCTGGAGTTCTCTCTGGAGTCTCTGCTTACAGATCTTCAGCAGATAGATAGATAACTTTTATTGTTATTTTTTACTGTGGGTACACTGGCATACATTAAAAGTTAAATTATTGCCTGCTCTCAAAAGTGTAACATACAAAATACACATATACACATGCTATATACACACAGTACATATATACCTACACCTATACATATAAATACATATAAATAAATAAATAAATAAATAAATACAGACAGACAGACATATATAGATCACTGTCTATCTTGAATATTTATTGGAAAGAAGAAGCTAGAGAGTACACAAGGTTGATGTTATATGGAAAAAAACTGTGACTGGATCAGGCTGTTCTGCTTCTGCTTCTGAAGATGTTTGAAATGAAAAATGGGGCATGGCACTGAGAAAGAAGATTGTACAGAAATAACTTTTTCCTAATCACCAACCTTCTTAAATCTTTCCTGAAAATTCCTCATCCAATAAGGTCATTAAGACTGCAGGGTGGAAGGGACACAGGGATTTCTCCTGAAAGCAAATACTTCACTGGCCATAACCCGTTCTCCTGAACACTCTGAAAACTAGGCTGAACCACCAGAAATACATCTCTGAGGGGTCTGAAGAGAATTTTATATATCAAGAAAGGATGGTTTTAATATTATGCATGCACACATCTTCCTAATACAGTGCTTCAGTCTCAGTCAACCATGGTTTTCTCTCCTATTGATATTCTCTATTGAGAATAAAATTAACTCAAGTGATGAGGGAAAGGAGTAGCATCTGTTCTTAGAGCCAGTTTTGGTGTTAGCAAACACCTAGAGTCCAAAACTCGTTGTTCTTATCCTTCCGAGGTAAGTAAAATGAGGACCCAGATTGTTGGGAGCAATATGCTGACTTTGTAAACCACTTAGAGAGGGCTATAAAAGCACTGTGAAGCAGTATATAAGTCTAAATGCTACTGCTATTATTTGCATGCTATGAGACAGGTAGGTAATTTACCACTAGAAAGGAACCTGGAATCCAGTGGGACATATTTCTCCCTGTCACCCGGGTATAGCAGTGAGATTATGCATATAATACTTCTCCGTTGATTCCAAAGTTCAGGATTGTTGCAGCATGCAACAAAGAATTATGATCATGGTCATAGCTGTTGGGGAAGAGGCCAAAAGCAGCAAACAAACAAGCAATTTTGTTTGGAAATCTGGTTCCTAAACTCTTGGTGCTGAGCTGATGAGCTAAGAAAGATCAAGACCCCAGGCAGCCAGATAATTAACACTGTGTGAAATTTGATGAGGCACACAAAGAACAGACATACCATAGCAGCCTAAGGGATCCTCCCTCTAATTAAGAGGATATTCAGGAGGAATTCTTGTCCAAGGTAGATCTTAAGGCTTTTTTAAAGGTCAGATGGTGATTAGGCAGAAGAATGCGAGCATAGTGGGTCTCAGTTGTAAAAGCCCCCTAAATCCATATTAGCTCCCTAACAAATATCATCATATATAGGCCAGCTGCTAAGAATTGCATAGAGTCTGGGTAACCCACAGAGAAAAAAGCTGATCAAGCTGGAAGAAAGATCTCCAGTTGAAAGATCTTTCTCCATAAATCGAGAAGTGTCCAGGCAACATGTAAAACTGCCAGGTGAGGTCAGTGAGTCTTGTACTCTCCTCATTGCCATCACTTTCTTTCAACCAGCCTTTCAATTTATAAGATTTCTGTCCCACCTTTACTCCAGGAGTTCAAGGTAGCCTATTTCTTACCTCTTTCAAGGTAGCCTATTTCTTCCTCTATTAAAGAATATCCCTGCATTTGAGTGCCCCTTTAATGGGAGGGGGATGTGTAGAGATTATTTCCACTTTGTTTGGTTGATCTATTTTTCTGCAAGCAAAATGACAGGGAGGCCCTGATTTGCTGATTAAGAGAGGCCATTGTTTTGCTTCCTGAATTGCTTTGAAGGTGTGTTTGCTCAGACTTCTGATGAGTTGAAGAACTCTTTTGAAGATCTGCATAACCCTACTTCTTAAACCTTCGTAGATTACTCTCTTACAGAGTACCCAACTGTCATAGAGGCCAGCATGCATAAGTTCTTCTGGGTTCACACACTTTGAAAAGCTAAGAAGCTGTTGATTCAAATCTAGGGCAGTAGTCCCACCAAGATGACTTAAGATACCTGGGGCATTCTGAGCTCTTTCTACATCCCTACAGTCATGTTTGCTGACATTAGATCAATTATCAGTTATAACCATTTTGATAAGATAACAAAAACTTAAAAATAAACGAAGTTAGACTTCCCCAACTTGGGCACTGTCCAGTACACAGATTTCAATTGCCAAAATTCAATTAGTATGGCCATTGTTAAGTATTTGGATGACTGCAATACACACATCTGGAAGGTCCGTGTGTGGTGAAGTCTGTATAGAATAGTCTATTAGCAAAAATGTGCTCTGAAGACAGAGCTTTTACATATCCAATTTTTATTGTGTTGCAGTAGGATAAAAAAAATCTAATGTCTGCTGTACTTCTCTCCAGTTCAGATTAACATTTACATTACTTAAATTTACATTATTTTGAAAATCACAAATATACCTGCCATAAATGTTTTTATAATCATTATTTATTGAGTGGTTTTGCTATGTACTTTAAAAAGAGAGACAAAGTTAGAAAGTTCTTATTACACATGTGGCAAATAATAATAGCCAACTCCTTTAGGGAAAAAAGATGCGTACTTATTTGTATTTATTTTAATGTATTTTTATACATCTGAATATAGCACTTCACCTTGTCTGGAGGCCAACATGCTCTATATTTTAATTATTTTCCCATTAAAAATAAGAAATCAGTTAAGTATATAATAAAAGCCTTAATGCACCAAGAAAATTGTAGATTAACATATTTTGGGAAATATATATTTACAACATTAAAGAGTTTGTAATTAAGACATTGGGCAGGCCTTTTAGATTGTGTTCCATAGTCGGGAAGAGCAGCTGAAAAAGCTCTGGCAAAGACGGGCAAATGAAAAAGTGCATTCTCATAAACACCTTGCTCTGAACAGAGTTCAAAGTTTGGCCATTAAGAACTTTTAGCTTAATATTATCATTTGTTGAATTTTAGCTGCCTTCTCCTGTCAATTTATTCACTGATTGTGTTCCCTCCCCCCCTCTTCTGATAGATCATTGCCAAACGGGGGAGTGACTACATCCTGAAGCATGCACCGGAGATGCACCAAGAACAGAAAGGGCTGACAACCAAAGAAGCAATTCTGAAGTATGTGAAGGAGTCATGTCTGCTGGAAGATGTTCCTGTCCACTTCTACAGATTGCATAAGGTGCAATAAGAGGCCTTTTTTTAAGCTTTAGAACAGGGGTGCCCAACCTTGGCAATTTTTAAAACTTATAGACTTCAATTTCCAGAATTCTCCAACCAGCCATGCTGGCTGAGGAATTCTGGGAATTGAAGTCTATAAGTTTTAAAAATTGCCAAGGTTGGACACCCCTGCTTATAATATTCTGCCTGCCAGTAGGTCTTGTTTGAACTCCTATCCTAGATGTATTTTTGAAAGAGCTGTAGCTGTCAGACTGTGATTCAATAGCAGGGGTGAGCACCTCTCTAGAATAGTCAGTAAAAGAAAGCTTGCTTTTTTTGTCAACCTTCTAGCTTCATCTATTTTCATATTTCCTTTTCTTTTAAGATATTCATGGCTTTTGCCTGACGTAAACTAAAAGTGCTAAAAACTGGCAAGATCTAACATGCCTCATGCCCAAGTATTCAACAGGTTGAAAATTGGTTGCTTTAATACTTGGATTCCTGCTTAACTTGAAATACTGGAGGGAGTGAGGGAGTGATTATGAGTGTGTATGTGCTCCTTCCCCTTCCCCATCCCCCATATGTTGATGGTTAGACAAACAACATTTATCTTTCACTATTGCTTTCTGTGATGTTGGTGTTGATGAAGAAGAAGAAAAAGAAGGAGGATGGATAATTGTTTATGAAGTAGGCATAGATTTCAATCTAAGGTTTCAAAACAACACTGTTAAACTGCTGAAAGCTTCACAAGAAGGTCTTTCATAATCAGCGTAATTGGATAAGAGAAATCTGGAATTACTGCTCGGAGTTGCGCCAGTCAAAACTTAATCCTTAAACTGTTAATTCTCTAATTCATAGCTCCTGTTTATCATGGGTGGATGCTGCCTAGCGATGAAACCAAGGTGGAGAACAAAAGACTTCCATGCATCCTGCTGAGGGTTTTTCTCAGGGATCTTGTGATGGTCTTGGCTAATTCTTTGGAGCTTGATTTGTCAGCTTATTGGCCACAACCTGTGTTTGCTATATAAAAAAATGGTCATCTCTTCTATTTCATCAGTCCTGAAATGACCTGAAAAGTTTGATGCAAGTGATCCTTTAGGCAGAAAAATAGTGATGGGGAGAGGGGGTGTTTTATGCTGTTTCCATCTCAAACTGCTCAGTGCTAGAAAGAAGTATTTAGTATTGCTGGATGGGAATTCGGAGAGACAGGGCTTTTCTTGATAATTTGTTTTCCTTACAGAGAAGTCCAGACCAGCATCCAATACAGAATAAAGTGTTCAGCAACTTTATTCAAAAAAAATTTTTTCTTAAAAATCAAAGAAATGTCCAGTTCTATTCTCAAATGCTAATGCAAAAAGTCTTCCTATATCTCCTTAAAGTGGTCAAGTAAACCATTATTTAGTTTAGAACCAACAACAGAAAATAACAGTGCTAGACTTAACTTGTATTCACATAGGTTGCATTCACAGAATACATACCACAAGGTATTAAATCACAAATTAACCTGATTGCATGAGAAGGCAAGCCATGAAACAGTAATGTGACTCCAGCTTAGCATTTGTGTCAAGTGCAAATACAGCTGTTGGATCTTTTCCTGATTTGGTTGAAAGCATTGGTTGAACACAACCATGGGTGTAACCTCCATAGCAAGGTTGTCAAACTCGCAACGTCACAATGGTGTCACATGACGTATTGCAATTCCCCCCCCTTGGCTAATCCAGGCCTGGGCATGGCCAATGCATGACGCATCCAGCCCGCTGGCTGCAAGTTTTCTACCTCTGCTCTACAAGGGTAGATCTTAACAGGAAACAGGGAGAAGAGTGATAATGTAGAGACACAGTGAGGTAACTGTTGACATAGGAATTTCAGCTTGAAAACTACTTTAAAAATTAAAAGCAGAAGCTTGAGCAGAGCTTGTAACCTCCCTGTAGCAGATGCAGTCACTCCCAATTTAGTTTAACATGCTCCCACATGTCCACATCCTCTGCAGGCAGGCAGCTAAAATCTTCCGAGTCTCCAAGGTCAGGTCTTTACATAGAATATTTCAGTCATTCATTCCAGTGGTTATTAAAGCATGGATGAATGTAACAAAATCTTATTTTCCAAAGGAGGGTGTTGCTTATGGGAAAGAAATGTTGCTGATGGGAAATAACCTTGACCATAGTTCTAGCCTGCAACTGTGTCAGGTTGAGAATCACTAATGTTGAGAATCATCTTCACTAATTGTCAGAGAAGTGAAGATGCAGAATTCCTTTTCATGCTGAATGTTTCCTTCTTCTCAGGATAAGAAGGAGGATCGTCCTACAGTCATCCTTGGTTTGACGCTTAAAGGGATACACATCTATCAGGTAACAATATCCATAGCATTAGAATGCAGATATGCCTTCAGGTATATAAAATCTTACTTTATTAAGCTTGACTTTACTGTTTCCATGGGTCACATTTTCAGTGTTCAAGTACACAAAAATGGGTATTGTGCATGCAGTGCAAAGTAGCCAGGCCAGAATTAGGAAGTTGGTCCAATGCCAATAGACGCAAGTCTTTCCAGAATAGAAGACTCATGTATGTTGGAGCAAGCTTATATTCAAAAACAAGTCACATTAGTTTCAGTTCAGTTCTTGAACATGAGTTTCAACCATAACATAGCATTATAACCAGTTTGGTCTCGTGGCTAAGACAACAGGCTGAAAAGCAAGAGACTGTCAGTTCAACTCCTGCCTTAGCCAGTAAATCAAGCTGGGTGACATTGGGCCAGTCATTCTCTCTCAGCCCAACTCAAGTCACAGGGTTTTTGTTGTGGGGAAAGTAGGAGGTGGAAGGTGTGTTGGATATGTTTTTTCTGCCTTGAGTAAAAATAATAAATAAAATTAGTGTTAATTCTTTGGTCCCCTTAGAAGTAATCATGTTACTTCATCAGTGGAGTTGTAGGAGAGAGTGGTAGGTTTTTTTGTTTTGTTTTAAGATTTGGACATTAAAAGTATTTGGGATTTTATCCCTTTGATTAATGTTATAAATTATTATTACACAATAAAATATAAGCCAACAGTTTTCTATAGATATTTTGCTCAACTGTTTCACTAAAAAATAGACTATATGACATTAGCTGTATATTTTAATTAAATTTTTATTCTGACATTAGCTTACAGTATTACTTAAATAATACTGAAAGTTGAAGTATACTTCCAAATTATATATTTGAATTGAATTGGGTGGTTATATGACAAACTTTAAATACAACAAAGTAAAAATAAGCTTTTTTTTAGCCCCATATAAAACTTGTTCTTCAATGGATTATTTTTTAATATCTTTATCCTTAGTAAATCACACAAACAATTGTACAATTTGTTATATCCAACCACATTCTGCTAATACGACTTGAAATTAAGAATACCCATTAATGTATAACCATTAAAAGATTTAAATTTCCTTGATTAGTTCAAAAAGGAATGTGAGATGAGCTTTTCACATAAATAGACAATCTGGGAATGTGATAATTACTGTATGTTGAATACTTTCAAAACTTATATTAGGCATAGAATTATTACATATGCATCCTGTAAGAAAAATCAAAGGAATTTCAATGAAGTATCTTTGAAAAGAAAATTAAGGAACTTTTGAATAATTATAAATTACTGAATATACTCGCATATAAGCCGACTTTAAAACGCAATTTTTTTTTTCAAATTTGGGGGTCGGCTTATACGCGCATAAATCTGATCTCACACAAATGACATGACGACATGACGCCACTTCTCAGATCACGCAATATCATCGATATTACCATTCAGTCATACATACCTACAGCACTTTTTTTTTTTACTCTGGGAGCCTCCATTTTGCTTTTTCTACCACCGGATCATAACACGCTCTGATTGGTTAGTCATTCACGTGACTGCTTTCGTGTTTGCGATCGTCACATGCAACTTTGTGTCCAGTTTCTTTGCATTTGTAGTAGTAAAATTCATTAAAATATACCCATGCCTGATGTTAAAAGATTTGGGGGTCAGCTTATATGTGGGTTTTTGCAAAATTCCTCATTTTGGGGCAGTTTTTTAAGGGTCAGCTTATATGCGAGATCAGCTTATATGCGAGTATATATGGTAAATCTATAAAAACCAGGAAAGTTAGAAATTCAACACAAAAAATGTCATTGTGGCACTTTTTAAAGATGCCTTTAATATTGCATGGATCAAATTTTTGAATCATGTTTTTATGAAAAATGGATTCTCAAGTGTTTAATATTGTTACAGGAAATAAACCATGTTCGTCAATTACTTTATGATTTTCCCTGGTCATATATTGGAAAAGTTGCATTTTTGGTAAGTGTTAAATATGACTTCTTAAACCTACTTTTAGTTTAAATTGTATTATTTGTTAAAAGCTTGGAACAGATAAATATACATTAAATATAAAATGTGTTTGTATGAAAGTATATGAATCTGTATGCAGGTGTGTGTCTATTCTAGAACAGGAATAGATAAAATGTAATTTATCCTGTAGTCCTGCAATCCTTTATTTCAGGAGCCCAGGAATTACCTTCAGGTGAATTAAGTGAGCTTCTATATAGAATTGCAATGGTAGTGTATGAAAATAAAACAAATTGCAATGCCAAAAGAGGGCAGTGAGTACATAGGAGAAGAAAAAATTCTGCACACCATATAAGTTGAAGTGAAAATGGTCCCAATTTTTGGTTAGAGATAACAAGACTTTTTGTATAACACAGAATACATATCCTTCACTGGTCAACCTGATGGCTAACTTGTTACTTCTTCCATCTCATATATTAGATAAGCTAGAAAATTAGTAAGATAGTCTACTGAGCCCTCTCTGTTCTCCAGATATGTTCAGAATGAACTCATGGTCCCCTTATAGAGACTTTCCAAGAAATGAATCTGTCCAGGCTTGAAGTGCTTTGGGGAAAGAAGTAGTAACAAAATTGTAATATGCTTCCAGTCCCCTGTACGATGTTTCTGTGAGGAAAAGGAAAAATTCTAAATGCTAGAAACGTTATGTGCCTGCTGGTCTAGCTCTGGCAAAAATTAAGATGGCCCATGTCCACAGATAAGAACCAGTCAAAAAGAACCCAATCATGATTTCCTTAGAATGGTAAATCTCATTTAAGCTTATCACAGGAGGCTGGTCACTTTCTGATGAGCTCTCTAGTGTCAGGATTCCGGCAATTACCCCAATTAAATCATGAGTCTCGAGCCAAACTTCCAAAACTCCAAAGAATTTATTGGGATGTCGACACTGCCTGGGTGTAGCCGACTCTGAGACACATAATTCAATATCACCCTTGACCCTGGTTTTCCCCCCACCCTTGGATGTATCATAATTCATATTCTCCAGTGAGACACATTTATAACCAAGAGTCATCAATCATGTTCTTCAATCATCTAGTTACTATCTCTGAAAAATTATGTGTGGAATGCACTTTCAATTTTCAAGCCGCCGCACTGCTCTTTGAAACATCTTTCCCCCCTCCCTTTCTGTTGGCAACTCTAAAACGACCATAGAAATATTTTATGAGTTGTCATCTAGTTTCTATATTGGCATATGAAGCTACCAGATCCCCTCCAGGTTCACTAGGTGTATATAAGCTGCAAGAAGCCCAATTGTCTGCCTCTGACCCCACAGGTAATTGCTTGTATGGAATCTCAGAGAGTCAAACTCGATTTCATTGAGGGCTGCATCAGGGTTGTGTTTGAGGGCCAGTGTAGGCGTGGCCAGATTGGCATCACTTGTGTCGGGGGCACCTGTGGTGGCCCGATCACTCTGCCAATGAAAATGGGCTCCCAAGCTCTGTTTTCAGCTGGGACAGCCTCCTGCAACCTTCTGCCAGTGAAAATGGAGCTTAGGAAGGCTTCAGACAGCCCCTCCTGAGCTCCATTTTCACTGGCAGAGGCTCCATGGGCCAGTCCTTTCCTGTTTCCAGGGTGGCCCCATGGGCCAGATCTAAGCACCCCGTGGGCCAGATCTGGCCGCCGGGCCTTGAGTTTGATGCCCCTGGTATAAAGGAATCCATGCTTGTATGTAAAGTAGAGGTACATTCTTTGCCCCTGGAAAAGTCTTGAATTTAGGAAAGTTTCCCAGAAATTAGTGCAAAGATAGTGCAACCCATCAAAGTTTACTTGCTTGTGTGCTTATATCCTGCTTTTATAGCTGAGAGTAATTTGGATCTTAAAAGACTTTGACATCTGAAGAATTGATTACTGATAGGAAGTAGTCATATGTCAACAGGAAAAGTTATATTTGAATATCCATAGAGAACTTTATTCATCATAATAAAGGCCATTTTTTGTGTGCACAACTTCTTCTCTGACTCATTCCAGTGTCCTTCAAAGACTTACAGTTTTCCTTCCCTCTCCTCTCCTCTCTTCTCTTGTCTTTGTTTTTTCTTTCATTTAGGGGAAAAAATTTGTGATCCAGCCAGATGGCTTGCCTTCTGCCCGTAAGTTGATTTACTACACAGGCTGCCCCTTCCGATCTCGGCATTTGCTACAGCTGCTCAGCAACAGTCATCGGTTGTTTCTTAATATACAGCCTATACTCAAACAGATCCAGCTAATGGAAGATGCAGAAGGTATGTGAAAATGATACTGCCATTAAAATTGTTTTTTTTTTTAAAGAAGAAAGTCCTGATTAAGTTGGTTAGTGGGTGGGTTGGTGGGTTGGTTGAATATGTGAATATTTATTTGGTAAGCCAAATACTCTATTTGAGCCAATTGAGGCAAGCAATATCAATGAGTGACAATGTTAGACACCTGCCAAAGTTTGTATTCTATCAATTGACTTTCAGTCAACCCCCTAATCATTGCTAATCATTATTACATTTTCTGGTTTACATGTTTGGAGTCAAAAAAGACAGATGGTGAGATGAAAGAAGAGAAAGTTTTCCAGCCCAGTTTTGCATTTTATTCTTTATTTATCTATTTATTTTATTTAACTGAGCTAATGGGCCTTTCAATTATTACAAATTCTGAGCTGCTTACATACTCAACATCCATAAAACAGATAACAGCAATGAATAATTACCCCCAATAAAATAGAATTTCCCTTTCTAGTCTGAGGAACATAAATTCTACATTACACAGATATCCTGCTGTAAGAAGGGACAGCCTCATTTTCATATGGGAGGGTGTATAAGTCTGCCTCCATTGTTCCTATGGATGACTTCTCTGAGAGATGGGACCCAATGAGCTCCAATTTTACTGGATAGGCAGATCCTATTGAAAGTAGATGGTGTCAAAACATGTTTTTGGTCTAGCTTAGGGCTATAATACATTCAGTGGACATTTACTGCAAAACAACATAAAACTAGCACACCAAAAAATCACATATTATATTCAGAATAAATATTGCATGTTAGCAGGAATTCATACTGTTTCCATTTTTCCTCTCTAAAGGTATCCATTTTTATTAATTTCAACACATGGAATAATTCTTATGCAAAAGAAGTGTGGTTGAATCATAAATCAGTCATACTATGGTTGAAGCATATCACAAATAGCAATAGCACTTAGATTTATATACCATTTCACAGTGCTTTTTACCGCCCTCTCTAAGTGGTTTACAGAGTCAGCTTATTGCCCCCAATAATTTGGGTCCTCATTTTACCCACCTCGGAAGGATGGAAGGCTGAGTCTTGGAACTCGGACCACTCTAAGTTTGACGGTTTAAGCAGGCAGCTGGCAGTCAGCAGAAGTAGCCTGCAGTATTGCACTCTAACCACTGTGCCACCGCGACAAATGCTATATATGATAATTATATGGGATATTGCCTTTAAAAAAAATAAATTAGTTCTTTGTTGCTTGGTTTTATTTCTCCTTTTCCTGTAACATTTTTGGTATTGTGTGGCTATAATTTTTTTTGTATTAATTTAACTTTAATTGTGATATAAAATTCAGTTTATTTATTTCTTTTTCACACTTTTCTTTATCTCCCACTCCTCTCTTCCAGAGAAAAAGAGGTATAGAGAATCCTACATCAGTGATACTTTGGAGATAGATTTTGATCCATCAGATAAGCATTCTCACAACAGTGGGAGCAGCAGAGGAAGTGAGAGTAACAACCGCCTATCTCGACAGTCTACTGACAGCCATGGCAGTTCACACACCTCTGGCATTGAGGCTGACTCAAGACAACACATATCTATGGAGATGTCTGTGGACGAACCCTTTGGGATGGATCCAATACATCAGAAGGAACAATCTTGCAGTTCCAACATCAGTTACAGTAGCTCTGGAATTGATAGCAGCAGCAAAGATAAAGCCGAAAATGACTTGCACGATGATGGTAAGTTGTGAAAGGACAGAACAACTAGGAGCCATTGTGTCTCCAAGTCAAGATGGAAACAGTAGAAAAATGGTTGGCAGGTGGGATTAGAAAAAGGCAGCATTCTTGCTAACTGTCTTATATTGTGTCCAGAGGTGGAATTGGCTGTAGATGAGCCAGACACTTTACCTGCGGATGAATCTCATTTTGAAGAAATGTTCTGTGAGGAATCTGTTGATTCTCATGCAAAAGATGATATTTGGTGCCAAGGTAGGATGGCATTTGCATTATTCTTCTTGATTGAGTGTTGCCTCCTGTTAGTAAAATGTTGATATTCCTTAACTCTTAACTAAAACAAGCTGGATTACCTGTTATTCAGTTGAGAGGAATTTTATGTAAGACACTTCAATTCTACTCTTTCACTGAACTGGAAGAGTTTGTATGTAAATGGTAAAGGAAGACATATATGGGTAAGTTTATTTGTCCATTGTTGATAAAGACAGATGCAAGGCCAACATTTTGTATGGTCTGGATTTCATAAGGAATAATGGTAATTTCATCAGTTTCTCTAAACAGTGGAGTTCCTAAATTGCTAAATGAAGCATTAGCACATTCAGTACTTTTTATGAATCTTTGAAACTTAAAGTCAGTTTGAATATATATGTTTTCTTTCTCTATAACCTGCTTTACATATTGTTATTAAATACTTACATGCATTTAACTGTGAGTATTAGTGTACCATAATGTATTAGATAGCTATAAGACTGGATGTATGAACTGGTGGGCAGCATACCATTATGACTGTCCAGTAGAAGTAAATTATATTGGAGGGGAAAAGGTTTGGGTGAAACATTTAAAGTTATTTTATCACCCCTTATCTTCAGGAATTAATCTAAAACAAGGGGATTCATATTACTGGAAGGTTTGTCTTTTGGACTGGAGTTTTTTTAAATAGATACAAACCTGTATGTAGGCGTATCTATGAAATCAATGCCTCCAGATCCAACTGAAACCAAGCATAGTTGGCCCATACATAGATGTAATCAAGCTTTGAACCAGGTTTACACTTAATGGGACATCTACAATCTGTACTGCTATGATGTTCCTCTTGCCATTCTGGGTGACTTGCTTAAAGAATTTTAGGATCTCATCCTGGCAGTCCAGAGTTTATCATGCATTGAATTGAGTCTTTTCTTTTGATTACAATTGTATTGATTTGTATGTTGAGAGCTGGCTCCAACTATGTCTCTGGAAGCTGCAGAACCCGTCTCCATTTTTGACTGTCACCGACTATCCTGGTTTCCTCTCTGCCCCTCACAGATATTGACAAGCACCCTCCATCTGTGGTACATGTCACCGTAATAAAGGTCAAAGGCCAGAGTGCAGACTCGCTTAATCAGGTAAGATCATGGTTCATTTAAGACTGAAATTAAATCTGATGTCATTTCTCTTTTGCTCTATCCAAGCACTTTGATTCCACCATGAGTCCACCAGAATGCCACCATCACAAAATTGTGCCACAATGGTTGATGGCTGAGAAATGAAATCCTTTTTTTTCCCCTTTTTGTTTTTTAGTGCACATCGAAATTAAAATATGTTTCACATCAACTACTTGGGGAAAAAAATACCCAACCCAAAATCTCATGCCCAGTATTTCCCCCAAATTAATATATTGCCCATTTATGCATCCTCATTTCATCTTATTGTTCGTGGCTGGCCCCAGAAACCATACTTTTAAAATCCCCAAGCTACAGAAGAGTTGCTCCTAAAATGAAGAAATTAAAAATGCCACCATCTGACAAAGAAATCAACTTGTCTTATTTGGGAGGAAATCTGACGCATCTATTTCTACACCTAAAAATCTAGTGTAACATATTCTAGAAACTGGATATGATCCCAAACCAAGAATTCATAGAAAGTCTTAGTTTTTGGATTGAATTTCCAAAGAAGGGTCCTGTGAAGCAATAATAATCTGGCCTGGATAGAGATGAAAATATACTTTCATCTTTGCACTTTAGTATTAAAGCCCCTGTCACACTGCACCAACGAATGCAAAGAGGATGTAAAACGGACAAAAAAGCTTGCCATCCGTTGGAAAACGCGATGTATTCACTGCCTCGGTTTTGCTTCCTCTCTATCCGTCCAGCATCCGTCTATTGACGTTTCATCCGCTCAGAAAGTTTCTGCCCCAAAAACTTTGCGCGGAAAATGTACCCAATGAGTCCACTTCTGCAACCGCTACGCATACCGGCATCTGGCATCTGTTGCGCATCTCGCTCGATAAACTTGCTTGCCTAGGAGTCCGTTCCGCATCGTGCAACATCGGCTCCTCGGGACTGCAGGATGCAGCGGAACGGACGCCGGAACGGGAAGCTGAGAATGGAGTGCCAAGCGGAAACAAAGCGTTTAAAATGGAAAAACGTTCGCAGAGGGGACCGTATCTTCGATATTAAAGGATGCCTGAGGATAGCCTAGAGTATTCCTAGAGGATGGCCAAACGGACACCTTACTGCCTATAAAAAAAGGCGTGCTAGCAACACGTCTTGATCTCACTTTCAGAACCAGCAGCCTGCGGTGCGACCTCTGCAGCCTTCATCTGGCTCTTCCTCTTCCACAGCATCCATCATTCAACCCGGGATCGTAATCACAAGTCCTTATTTCAGGCCACCATCCTTCTGCACAAGGCGAAGCCATCTACAGGCTCTGTGAAGCTTACTACAGGGAAGAAAAAGAGGGGCGGCCAAGAAGCGTTCTGGTCCGAAATGGATCGGAGAAGAGCAGAGGACGACTGTACAACAAGCTGATGTGGAGTCAGGAACGCGAAGGACACTTCGGGCATTCAGGAAGCTTCTATGAGGATGCTCGAGCCATGTTTTGACGGAACTTGGCAGCGCTGACACCAGGTTGACCAAGACAACAAAACACCACACTTCCGGCCCGCCATGGAACCTAGCTCAAGTGGCCACTCACTCTTGTCAACCACCTCGTCCTCAGGTACCACCTACAGGAGCATCTGCAGTACGGCTGGAGGGTGCCACCCAGGCATCACTAGCATTTGGTCAGAGAGTGATGCAGGCCGAATCATCGAAAAATACAGGGAGTCCTCCGTGCCCCTCCCACTGAAAGAGATGAAAGAAAGTTGCCAAGAGCAGTGGTCATCAGAAAGTGGAACTTCCCACACACCATTGGCAGTCATCGCATGGGCAAGCACTTGTCCTGCAAGGTGTCCAGCCAAGGTCGGGGTCCACTTATTTCACTACAAGGGACTTCTTCAGCATCATCCTCTTCGCCATGGTCGTACGCTGACTACAGCAGTTCATGTTACATCGATGCCCAGGTAATACAACACCCAGTCACCTCAAGGAGGAGCGGAACGCAAACCTCATCGTGGGCTTCCAGATCCAGACCCACTGCCCATGACACGCAAGATGTGCCCACTTCATTGTGGGGGATGACGCCTCTTTGCCCTGTAGAGAACCTACCTCATGAAGCCCTCGCACTTCCAGATGCTCACCCTTGTGAGAGAGGATCTTTCAACTACAGCTGTCCAGGGCAAGGCGGTGGTGAGACGCCTTATGGCAATTTGGCCACAGGTGTCCAGTTACGTCTCACACCATGAGCAGCATCGCCGAGATCTGTGAGGAGACACTCGTGAAAGCTTGCTGCATCATGCATCAAATCTTCATGCGCACCCGCTACCCAGTCTTGCAGAACACGCTCGTGGATCTCCAGTCTAATGCAATGTGGCATGCAGCCTGTGGTGAAATGGAGCAGGCGAAAGCCTGATAAAGACACTCAGGATTGTGCAAGCCCCAACATGAGCCTCACTCATGAGGAGAGAAGCAGCGCAAGCCTCAAACACTGGTGCAACTCCCCAGCTGGAGCGGTGAGTGCCAAGACATGATGTGATAGTATGCTTACATGGTATGCTTCCTTCAAGGCCTTCTCATCACACTGATGTATATTGCGTGATTGTATGATGTTGAGGTGGCCGCTGTATATTGATGAGTACAGGGTGGGCGGGGCAGTGAGTGAAGAGAGTGTGCTTTGAGTGGTTGACGGAGTGTGTGGGTGGATGATGAGGATAGGCGTTATTGAAGTGAGTATGAGCGCATATGGTGCTGTGCGATGCTGGAGGGTTGGACGGGATGACGAGTCCCACTAGGGCTTGTCACTTGGAAGTGTTTATGGGATATCCCACAGCGTAATTACCCATCCCAGAAGGATATCCTGCCCATCCCACAGGTATTCTTTGACCCATCCACAGCTCTCTTAACGCAACATCTCCACAATATGCAAAGCTTAAACCATTCTAAACAGTTAGTCAGCAAGACCCTTTATTAAAAAAAGAAATGAAGCAGGTGAGTCAGCTTATGGTGATCAAAAAGATAGACTTTATGAACAAGAAACTATAAGACAACAAGCAATGAGTCTCTGTACTCTCTTCGATGACGTTCGCTCCAGTCCCAGGGGTGAAGGAGTGCAGTACCCTGGGAGCGTGCGTTTGTGCTGGATGTGCTTGTCCATCAAGCTCCTCCCCAGAAGCAGAAGCCAGCTAGGAAGGCTCCCAGGCCCCTAGAAGACGCGAACAGGCCCGTGCTGCAGAAGCCCCAAAGCAGAATCCAGAGTCAGAGGGCCAGGGAAGTAGGGAGCGTAGCCCTTCCCCTCTTCAAGGCTGCGCAAGCATGTGAGCTTGCTTGTGCTTCAGCATGGTTGTGGTGGTTGCTTGGCTGTGCTAGGTATGGCTGGCAGAACCAAGGCTGGCAGGGAAGCTATTGGCAGGCAGCGCAGCACACAAGGCGTGGCAGGCAGGCCATTGAACCAAGGCTGGCAGGGCAGGCGCCACATGTTTGGCAGGCCAGCAGACCTGCGCTGGGCTCAAGCAGGCTTGGCAGGCATCACACAGCAAGGGCTTGGACAGCAAGTGCTGGCAAGGCAGAACAGCAAGGCTGGCAGCCAGGCTTGCAGGGTGACATGCACGCATTGAACAGGCAATGGCAGAATCAATGTGTCATTGGCAGCAGGATCTTTCCTCTGAATGTGACACTGCTTCCATTATGGCTATATATCGCGCGGTTAATGCACTGCCCCCCCCTTCGGATGCGCAATGTTACGTCCTAGGGCATCTTGCTATGGCTTCCGCTGTGCATCCCTTGAGCCTGTCTGTGCCATCCGTTCTGCATCGATGTATCAGTTCTCTGTGCGTTCACGCTTTGCCTGAGACCCACGGAAACGCTAATTATCGCTCCATCCGTTCCATCTCTAGGCTTCCGTTCCGCATCCGCTTTCCATTCCGCCCTGCATCCTCCCCGTAGATCGCGTCCTGTTATTCCGCTGCCGGTTATGCAAGTTGCCCCTTTTGAGAGTGGATAACAACGAGTGGAACATTTTGCTCGTCCGTTGTGTCCGTTTTGCATCCGTTGGGCAATGTGACAGGGCCTTAATGTTGCTATTGTATGTTCCAAGTATGGTTGAAAAAAATGAATATATTTGTGGGATTTGCTATTCATTTTCAATTTACTGGGGGAGCTCAAAATGCTCAGTGAAGAATGTTTCCCAAGGTTCATTTCCTAGCATTCATGAGCAGTAAAGTTATGAAAGTGAAGTCAAATTCAGCTTAACAAAGACAAAACATGATTAATTTCCCTGAAATCAATAATCCTAGATAGTTTAGTTCACTTTCTTTAAATTGTGAAACTCTTCAAACTGGTGATACATATCAAATGATGACTGTGTAACACTGAATTTGTTTAGTTGTGTAGACACAGCCTAACTTGGGGTGATCTTACATATCCCTTTTTACTGTACAATGAGAGTTAAACATTCAGTTAAGATTGTGGTCTTGTAGCACATTTCTGTAAATATAATACAACACTGCATACCTTTTAAGTTGAATTATAATAGTGCTCAAATTTGGTGGTGCATGTCCAGATATTTATGAGCATAAAGTATAAGTTAATTACTATTGAGGGCTTGGAGTCATATTGATTGAAGGCTTCTCAGTGTTGATATCTTCAGTCATTGCCTTGCAGATATATGGAAGGAAGGATAACTTGTTTAATCTTACAAAAACTCAGTAAGACTACACGAACAAAAACCTTCTTATAAAGTTCATTGGTAACGGGATTTGAACTGAGGTCTTCTCAGTCATAGCCCATTGTTCAAGCCATTGTCTATATATCTTCATGTCCTGGCTCTGTGTGGTTAGAACAGAATATAAAATGATATTTCATCTGACCCATTTCTTCTTATAGTTTTGTCGTTGTCATCTTTATTATATTTATATCATTGTGAAAACCTTGTATATACACTGAAATACAACATCATCATAATCCCAGACTTACAGTCTAGTGCAGGGGTGTGAAACTCGATTTCACTGAGGGCCGCATCAGGGTTGTGTTTGACCTTGGGGGGAGGTGTGGCCGGGGGGGCATAGCCAGTATGACATCACTTGTGTCGGGGAGTACCTGTGGTGGCCCAAGCACTCTGCCAGCAAAAATGGGCTCCCAAGCTTTGTTTTTGGCTAGGACAGCCTCCTGCAGCAAAAATGGAGCTCGGAAGGGCTGTGCTTGGCCCTCAAGAGCTCCATTTTCACTGGCAGAGGCACTGTGGGCTGGTTCTTCACTATTTCCAGGGCGGCCTCGCCGGCCAGTTCTAAACACCCTGTGGGCCACATCCATCCCCGGGCCTTGACACCTCTGGTCTAGTGAATACAATCCAAAAGGAGTGAAGAGAAAAGCAAATATTAGAATAGCTTCTTCCTTAACCATGTTGGTCTCTCCTGTGCACAGCAGTTCTGTTTACTACAGTTTCATAAATAACCTGCAGAAATGAAAGTTCATATATTTTGGAATTCTGTCTTTCATACCTTTTTCATGCAGTTGATATTTATTTGACCCCTTCTGTAAAACAGTTCAAACTAACTGGATTTTCAGCAGAACATCTAAATCTCAGCACTTCTTGTTCCAGTCAGATTATATTATACACACATAATTATAACATTAACATTATATTAATAAAAATATTAAATCAGTGATAAAGGTAAGTGCTCATACCAAGTTGCATGCATGTGATTTGCTAAATCTGTTTCTTAGTTCTTTCAATTCAGATTATTTAACACTTAGTGTATATATCAGTGGGAATGATATGAATGGAGCTTAGAATTGAGCACTGAGTAACTTCATAATTGCTTCTAATTGGCTCATAACTTTTTCACTGAGACAAGTTTCACAAAAGAAATGCTAGTAATAATTGGACAAGAGGAATAATGGGGGCAACTTGCATAAACACACTTTTTTTTAATGTCCTGTTTGCTGAATGTGGAATGTTTAAAAAGATGTGCTCTTCTTTAATTGGCAGATTGCCCTACCCAAAGCAGCAAAGTCCCCAGAGCAGCACAGCCAAAGTCTAGATGATGTCCGTCTGCGTAAATGTCTACATCCACCACTGAGTACCACATTGTCTTCGGATACCTCTCACAGTTATACATTTGGTTGTGCCTTAGAGGATAAGCTCGCCAGCTATGGATATGTGTATTCAACAGCCGATTGTAAAACTAAGTCAGCCCTCTATGGAAAGAGGTCCATGAACTGCTTGTCTTTAGATCTTTTGGGAGAAGATCCATTCCCAGAAGAATTTGTGGTGTAGCCACATGGTGGAAGTCTCTCGGACCATCTTTTCAGAGCATCTGCAAAACAATTGAATTACTACTGTTGGAAAACAGTACATACATAAGTATCTTAAATATTTTATATTTCATCGGAACATTTTGTCACTAAGAATACAGCTGGCAAAGGACCTCAAATAGTGAATGTCCAACCTAAAAGTCTTTCCCCTGAGTCTGGTGCATCAGACACTTTTTTTTTCACCTGGTTGTACTATGTATAATTTAGTGGGGCATTTCTATTTTCATAAAAGCAGTCTACTGCCAGCAATTATCTACTATGCTGAAGCTTGTGACTTCCGTTGTTCTTGGCTTCATCAAGATAGAATATCCATTTTTATAAACTGTTCTTTTTGTTGTTGTTGTTAAATTCATGACTCTCCTTCCAACTTTTTTTTAATTATAAATAACCTTTTTGCCTATTTTCAATGTGAATAAATTAATATAGGTGGGGAAAACTGTTTTCAGGCTTTGCTTCTCCTTGTTTTATTTACCTCTATGCAGGGACGATGACCGTGTTTGTTAGAAGCAGCTAACTTGCAATAATGTTTGTAGGGGCCTAATCTGTGTAATAGAATACTATGTAAGAAACACAAACAATTACACAAACAAATGTTGCCTCCTTTTTAGAAATGCTCATCAGGTCACTGACTAAAAAGTTCTAAACTATTGGTATAAAGCAGTGGTGGCTAACCTTTTTGGGCTCCTGTGCCAAAAATTGTGCGTGCACTTGCATGCTCACACTCACGTGCCAGCACCCAGAAAGCAATGTGCATCCCCCCACATCCCCTATGCATGTGCCTGCAATCCACCCACCCACCCCGCCACTGCACCCTTACCTGCAACTGCAGCACTCCTTACCCCCCCTTACCTGCCACTGCAGCCGATTTTCAGCCAGTGCAAGCGCTTTTTCAGCTCCCAAAGGCTTGAGAAGGCTTCTGCACGGCTGCTACAAGCTTTGTAGGCAAAATCTAGCCCCGTTTAGTCACTTCCTATGTTTACCAAAAAAAGGGAAGTGAGAAATGGGCTAGATTTTTGGACTACAAAGCTATGTAGGAGCCTCCAGAAGCCTTCCTCAAGCCTTTGGGAAGCTGAAAAAGCGCCTCAAAGCGGTTGAAAATTAGTACTGAGGCACTCACATGCACAGTGAGATAAGTTTGCAGCTCGTGTGCTGGCACAAATGGCTCTGTGTGCACCTATGGCACACGTGCCATCATGGGTATAAAGGGTATATCAAAATTATATCCCTGTTTTGAAGGATAAATACAATTCAGTACTGACATCTCATTGATTTGAAACTAGGTGCAACTTTTTATGTGATGATGATTCTAGAGGTAAGGAAAGGCACTGTGTTTAGTGAATCTCTTAACTACTCATTCTTGTGAAATGTTGGCTTGCTAATGCTTGATTTATTTCACAAAGATGACATTGCCATAACTTTCATAATTAACATACACAAACATGTGTTTCCTCTGAGAGACAGTTCAGTGTTATTAACCATACCATCTATCTGTGATGAGCTGATAGCATCATGCCAGCAGGTTGTTCGAATCTTTTTTTTTTTTTTTTTGCAAAACTGTGAATTGGGAAATGGGCTGGTGGCTGCTCTTTCCTCCCTCGTGGCCCCTTATATTAATGCTATGTCATAAAACATTGTCATTCCAAGGATGGGGTGGAAGGGCAAAGGGGCCACTTATAGGAGGATCTTGGCAGTAAACCTATTCTAAAAAAGAAAATGTCTCTTGTCCTCATTTTTCCTATATTCTCATATGTTTCCAATCTCCTCCCTAATTGGTAGAATTTCTCTCCTAAAGCAATAAGTTGACTTTCTTAAGTTCACCATTTTTAAAGCAGAGAATTAAAGGGAACATTTCAGCCTGTAGGTATGAGTAAGACATCAATTTCATCACTGTTGCCTGATTTTTATTCCTCTTCAATACCTCAATACTTGAGAGAATATATATTTGACTGTGCATCTCTATGGACCACATTAGATGAGAGATGCCCATCACTCAGATGGAGAAGTTTCCCCCTCCCCCCCCATTTAGAAGACTACCCACAAAAGGCTATCATACCATCACAATCTATTCATGCAGGCATCACAGCCACGGTTCAAACCAGATTTCCACATGATTTTTTTAAGACTCCTTTTAAAACTATACAAATGCCATTTCAATAAATTTGAATTTTTATTTTGAATAATGGTGAAATAGATGACCAAGAACCATAAAATCATAAGGCTGGAAGAGTATACATTGTACAGAATGGTACAATGTATACTTGATTAAGTTAGAATTTTCTTTTACTTCTGACCACAACCCTTTTCCTATAAAACAAATACAAACCAAAGAGAACAGAAATCTTTAATGATTCTTACGAATCCCCAATTAAAAGGCTGCTGCAAACTTATTAACTTTGATAAGCATAAGCTTTGCCAAAACTGTGCGAGGCTGCCAGAATGACAGATAAGAAATATTTCACAACAAATATCAGTTGATATTTGTTATTATATATATATAATAATATATATATATATATATATATATATATATATATATATATATATATATATATATATAATATATATATATATTATATATATAGTTGATATTTGAAGACAAATATGTCTTCAAATATCAACTTAAGATACTGCAATGTCACGAGGCTCGAATTTCAAAACGTCTTTGCTTCCTGCAAAGAATGTCTGATTCACAGCTGGCTTTTATCTTCTTGAAGAAGGGGCCATTACCTTGCAGCCTTACTTCCGAGTTGCCCATGCTGCTGCAGCTGCTCTTTCCTGTGAACAGCCTGTGTGCATGCACACTTGGCACAGGCTTCTGGATCCCTTCTCATCGCTGCTGCCAGCCCCCACAATCTCTTAAGGCAGCAGTCCACTCCCTAATAGTCCTGGCCCCTCATCTGAGTCCTCCCTCTCTTTAGCCATTCACACCTGCTGCCAGCTAACCACAACTTCTTTCTTTCAATGGAAATGATCTCCTCTCAAAGGTGTTTGCGTTTTGAAAGACAATCTGAGATGGTCAGTTTGACAATGTATATTACAGCTGGTCCTCAATTTACAACATTTTGTTTAATGACCAAAGTTACGATAGCACTGAAAAAAGTGACTTATAACCATTTTTCAATCTTCTGAGCATTTCAGCATCCTCGTGGTCAGGTGATCAAAATTTGTGTGCTTGGCATTATGGCGATTGCAACGTCCCAAGGTGATGTGATCACTTTTTGCGACCTTCTGACAAGGAAAATCAATGGGGAAGACACTCTTTACAATCATGTTACTAATTTAGAAACTGAAACAATTTACTTAAACAGCTGTGGCAAAAAAGATTGTAAAATGGAGAAAGACTAACTGTCCTGCAAAGGAACAGAAATTTTGGCCTCAATTGTGGTCATAAATCAAGGACTACCTGCATTCAATCAGAGGATTGAAATCCATCCATCTATTCATTCATTCAAAACCTGGTGTTAACAGTATTTTATTTTCCTGATTCCACATTTAAAAGAATACTAGACAACTTGTTCAATGTTTGGCCACTGTTTTAGAGACCTTTCCTTAGCTAAACAGAAAAACAGAACGGATTAAAAAAAATTGGCTATAGGAGAGACCTCAGATTTCATGCCAGTTTCCCCCTTGAATTTCCTTGTGAGAATCTGGTAGGAAGCACTGAAAATCTCCCTCCCTTCCTTTCCAGCAGTCAGGTAAGTGGCAGCTGCTGGGTGGGGGAGTGAGTGAGTGATTGCAAGACTGCCTGGGAAACTCACCAAATGTTGAAAATGATCACATGACAGCAATAGCAACAGCCAATAACACTGAAGCAGCCATAACTTGTCCAAATTTCATCCCCTCAGGAGTCAGAAGTTTCAGATTATGGACATATTCTGTAAATCAGCCTATTTGAAGCACCTTGGTTCAAAAAGTTATTGCTCTTTTATGCACCATTTTGCCCAGTTAAAAGGCATGACAACAAGAATTTTAGTATATAGATCAGGGGTATCAAACTCGATTTCATTGAGGATTGGTGTTTGACCTTGGGGGGGCAAGGTGGGTGTGGCCAGTTTGTCACTCATGTCGGGGTGCCTGTGGTGGCCCAAGCGCTCTTCCAGTGAAAACGGGCTTCCAAGCTCCTTTTCGGCTGTGATAGACTCCTGCAACCCTCTGCCAGCGAAAATGGAGCTCAGGAGGGGGAAGGCCCTCCTGAGCTCCATTTTCGCTGGCAGAGGCACCTGGGTCGGTCCTTCACTGTTTCCAGGATGGCCCCGCAAGCCAGATCTAAGCACACCACAGGCCAGATTCAGCCCCAGGCCTTGAGTTTGACACCCCGATATAGATGAACAGCATCAAACTCTGAGCCTTTTTTGCTACAAAATTCTCTTGCACAGAGAAAGATTCTGTGATGCCCAGTTGAAGTAGTATCTTAGCCACACCAATTGCTTGAATTAATTTTTGCAACAATTCTTTTTATTGTATCTGCATGATTATAAACGATGCCAACTTTCACATTTCTACATGAAAAAAATATCACTGCCAATCTCTTCCTTTACATACTGCTGCATTACAAAAGTGGTATATCTGCTGTATAAGTAGTGCTATTATTTTTTGTAATACGCGAGAATGGAAAATGTGCAACTTGTCCAGATTTTGGCTTGATTTCCCACAAGAGATATGAGGAGATGAACAGAGCAAAGGAGGAATACCCAACCACAGGCAATATGAAGATGAGTTCTTGTGGAGAGCCATGAGATTCAGTACTAGGTTTAATAGTATTTCCAGGTGCCATTATTCAATGTTTACTTCTTTTCTATTGAACTCATAACATTGTTTTCTTTCTGGCTAGACTGTGCTCCCAGAATCTTCAAAGCTTTGGAAAGGAAATGAGAATCAGGTTCACCTGACGCAATGTCTTGATGAACACTCTCTTATCACACAACTTTTTTTTAAAGTTACAACTTGTATTTCTAATTTCAATCTTGAGATTCTACTTTGTGTACTATACAGCTTAACTGTACAGTGTGGGATTTCTCTGTACAAATGGGATTTCTCTCCTAAAAATGCCTGACTGTCTATAGACGTTAGAAAGCCCAGCTGTCTTAACTGAATAATATTTATGACATCTCAATCTTTTATGTCCAGTGTTTTTTTTAATGAAATGAAATACTTCCTGTGTAAAAAATAAGAACCACTGTGTAAAAAATAAGAACCAATCATCTATTTATGTAATAGAAGTTAACCAAAACTACACGAATGTGTGCTACTGTGGAACAACAATTTTTTTAAAAATAAAGTCTCTGCACTCCAAGGGAATATTTGTCTGCCAGCCTCTTTGATCATCATTCTTACGATGCAATTGTTATTGCCGGATCAGCTAGTGTCCATATGAAACCTAGCACTTAATCATAGAAACCCCCGATCCCACCAGTTTTAGGGAAGTTCATTCTTTCCACAAGGCAAATCTCTGCCTAATGCTGAGTTGCGGTCAAATAGACTTGTACTTTGCTCATCTCATCAGAAATAGAATGGCTCCAAATAGGAAATAAAATGTTAGAGAAGAAAGGGTGATGTCAGGTCTGGAAACTTGGTTTTGTGAGAGAAAGCAGATACTGTCTGGGAAAGAAGAGAGGAAATAAGGTACACGCTTAAAAATAATGAAAATAGGGAGATATCAGAACTATAAAATGAAACAAAGCAGACATCTGTGAATATCTGCTGACTATTAGTTTCTGAGCAGTGTATTTCAGGCACAGGTGCAATTCAGCAAGTTCTGACCAGTTCTGGAGAACCGATAGCAGAAATTTTAAGTTGTTCGAAGAACCGGCAAATACCACCTCTGACTGGTCCCAGCCCCATCTATTCTCTGCTTCCCAAGTCCCAGCTGATTGGTTGGGTCTTCTTTTGTTGCTCTGCACAGGAGAACGGAACTGGAAATCAGGTTAGATGGGTGGGGAGGGAATGGGATTTTGCAGTAACCTTCTCTTGCCACGCCCACCAAGACACACCATGCCCACCAAGCCATGCCCACAGAACCAGTAGTAAAAAATTTTGAATCTCACCACTAATTTCAGGGATAGTTCAAATAAAAATATTCATATATCAATTTCTATAAATGCAAAGACATATCTTTGTTCAACCCACAAAATGCACAAATCTGGGGCCTTCTAAGCACATCTGCAGTTCTGGTCCACTAATTAGGCTCTCTTTTTGCCTGAAAACAATTAGGAAAGTTCATTTTATGATATTGTTTTAACAACTTTACTGTCATATATAATAAAAAGAAGGGGAAAAAAGAATGTAATAACTGTAATTTTGTTCCTCAAAAACAGTGCCCCCCCCCAACCTTTGGAGCACGAGGGACCAATTCCATGGAGAGAGGTTTTTCTATGGACTGGAGGGGGTGCGGTTTTCTGCACTGCCTGCATCCCACGGGTTTTGCTTGTTTGTGTGTCCTGGTTCTGCCATGCTGCAAACCAGTGGCGGTCCACAGACTGGGAGTTGGGCACCCCTTGCTGTAAAACACACAAAACATTTTTTTTCTGATGAAGTGGGTGGTGATAGCAGTTAGAAATAATTCATGTTTCAGAAAGCACACGCTAAACTTTTTATAATAGCTGCTCAGACCTCCTCCTTGGAGTCTTTCTTCTCCATGCTATTCTTTGGGATCTTCATTTCCTGAAACTTTTGAGCAACCAACAGATTGTACAGACGGCATGATCTTTCTTTATAGATTGGTTGTGCAAAGAATTATCTTTAATCCCCAAGCAAGTATAGTCCATGTTTCAAATCTTTCTTCAAAAATAACCGCCCTTCCTTTCAATTATTGTGCAAGGTATATTTCCCTTCAGCTTTGTTTTCCATAATACTGGGGAGTGAAATCACTTTGTTCCCTTATAGTAGCTTTGACTGTGTTTTGCTATTTTCCCCAAAGAACTCAATTATTGGCTAACTCAGGAGTGGACAACTATGGCAACTTTACAACATGTAGACTTCCAACTCCCAGAATTCTGGAGGTTGTAGTCTCCAGGTCATAAAGTTAGCATAATTTCTCAAATCTCTTCTATAAACTGGTAAATTTCTGTTTCTGTTGCTACAATTTTATTAGGAGTTGCAAAAGGTGGATTAATAGTTCAGGATAGAATGATTGTCTGACATGGATACATACCATTGATTGATCTTGCTAGAAATATCTATGTTGCCATGAACTTGGGCTCTTTAGCTTTTCCATGGTCTGAGTATAGCTTGAAGGTCTCATCCAACTGAAGTAACCTTTCAGCTAGAGCAGTGTTTCTCAATATCAGCAACTTTAAGATGTGTGGACTTCAATTCCCAGCATTCCTCAGCCAACATAAGTCCACACATCTTAAAATCACTGAGACTGAGAAACACTAGACTCACAGCATCAGTAAAAACAAGAGTTTTATTTATTTAGCCTATGGCATGAAATACATGGGTAGCAGCAATAAAAATGTATGCAAAGAACGCATAGTGATATGATACAGATAATATGAAGATGTGTGATCAATTTTGTAAGATGTAGTAAAAAACATTCAAGAAGTTACGTATTGTTACCACTTATATTTTAACAAGAACAAGAGCTATATAGTATCAAGCAGCCAACTGTATGTTTGATACCCATTCTCCTACTTCATGGGTAGGTCTTGCTGGCTGCCAGCCAACAAGATAGCAAGTTGGATGTCCAACAAAATAAGGATTCAGGCAGAACAATCTTTGGGAAAGAAAACATCCTTTCACCAGTATCTTAGGATGGCCACCGTCAATCTAGTCAACAGATTTGGCCTGAGCCACGACCAGGAATTCCAGGACTTGAGCAACAACTCCAAGAGGAGATACCGGAGTGAAGCTAAAATGGAAGCCAGAATTCTAAACAAGGCTCAGCAAGGTAAACATGACAGAGCTGAAACTTGATCTCAACACTTTCTTTCAAGAGCTAAGGACAATAAACCAACCATGATGAGCCTCCACTCATAGACCCAGCTGAGACATGTCATGGGAGTCTCTTCTGCTGGCTTACTTTTGGGCAATCTGTCTGACCTGCAGAACTCAGCCAACTGCAGTTGGGTCTTCAAAATAAGCCTCTGTTAGGGTGGGTAGTTGAACTTCAGAATCTGAGACACTGTCAGGGGTGCAGGCATGGACTCCTATGGGCTTACTGGATCTGCCTCAGCCAAAGTAGAATCATTGGCTCCAACTTTATTGGATTCACCCCCTCCAGGACTATTTTTCTTAGATGCCCCTACTCCCCATCTTCCTCCTCTGTTAATACAATAGTGAACAAGATAAACTGGGAGCATATTATGTCTTTAGTTCTGCCTAAAGGGGTTTGCATTGCCACTAGAATGGGCAGGACCAACATTTTAAGATTTTTATTTTGAGTTTAGGTAGTAAGGAGGGATAATAGCTGAGGCCTTTTACCACTTGACAAAACATGGAAAATTCAGGCCAATTTTGGATGGGCTGAGGGGTACTATCAATGAATGGCTTAAAATTATGCAAGCCACCAAGTATTTGTTTTGCCCAGATCCATGAACTTCAATCTCATGCATTCTGGGACGCTTTGGAAGCTACAGGTGTCCTACAGATTGCCCATTGGGCAACCTGTAGTTCACCTGTAATATAACTACCTATAATATAACCACCTGTAATATAATCATAATCATTATGGGCCCCAAAATATAATTCAGGAGTGTGCTTCCAGCTAAGGGAGCAGAAAATTCTGAGAGTTGTGGTTCTAGTATATTTAGAGAAGAATAATTTTTTAAAAATGACCCAATGAAAAATGACTATAAAATTTGGGAGATGCTTTGCTTATTTTCCTTCTCTTTAGGTCTTTAATTGGATGAATGACTGATAAATAACTGGCACAATTAATCATATTAGGTAGGTTCCTACCTACCACTAGACCTGAGAGTAGACAGAAAGAGAGATATGCATGCATCCTTACATACAATCTAAGCCTACAGGCTTGGTGGTCTCCCATCTAAGTATTAACCAGACCCTACCCTCTTTAGCTTTTTGAGATCAGTACACCTAGTTGTATGTGTAATTAAATATGAATGTGCATAAGCCTGACACATCTGTGTATCAAAGAAACTGTATTGTTCTTACTGCCCAAAGAATTTGCATTGGCATAAATAATTTTAGCAAGCAACATATAAGCCAGTTTGCTGTAGTAGTTAAACTGTCAAGCTAGAAACAGAGAGATTGTGATTTCTAATTCCAGTTTAGGCATAAAGCCAGCTGGATGACCTTGGGCCAGTCACTTGCTCTCAGCCGCAAGAAGGAGGCAATGGCCAACTACTTCCGAAATATTTTGCCAAGAAAACTGTAGGGACTAGCAGTGAATATAGAACACTTCTATAGTTGTGAGCAGAATTCATTGCAGTCCCGTTCAAGGATTAGCTGGGAAGTTTTTGACATATATGTCAGAATGACTCTTAATATAAATCTTCTAGATAGTTAGAATGAGTCATTATAGCTTTGATTGCTAAACCTTTAATTTCTATCTATTTAGGAAACTGGTTTCAAGAAAAGAATATTCTCTGAATGATTTGCACAAAAAAAGAGATAGTAGTGAAGGATTTTCTCCCATATCCTTTGCTTTCAGAAAGCAATTACGGCTTTCAAACATTGACTCTTGGCCTGAGATGGCTTATTGCCTTACAAAAAGTGTTATTTAATTTCTTTAATTCTTTCCAAATTAACCTGCCTTGCACTGCTCAAATGTGCTTGTATTATCCTTTTGTAACACAAGAGGGCATGACTAGAATATTATAGCACATTCATCAGTTTGCAACAATATTAAATCTTGCATAATGTGCATGTAGTGTGTCTACTTATCTGTGTTTATTTCACTCAGTTTGCACACATTTGGTAACTTAAACTAGCAAAAATAAGTTCTTCAAGAGTCTCTGCCTTTCTGTGTCTCTCTTTCTCTCCTCTCCTCTCCTCTCCTCTCCTCCCCTTTTCTTTTCATGGCTATCATTCCAGACAGAGTGTGGATTGATATGGTATATAGAGTAAGATGAGGTCTGAATTAAGAAACAGTGGCACAAGCAGTTCAGATACCTGTACCAAGACCAAAAGGTAACTATGAAGTACATCAGTGACACATGTGTTCATCTGTAATAAAACATACATTGTGTGCACATGGACATTGACTACTTTCATGTAGTCCAATGTTTTTTTAGTAATATTTCAAATACTGCACCAAGAATATCCAACCTGTTATTCTGCAACTGCAGAAATAAACAAAAGAAAATCAAAATCTTGACATGTATTGGTGTTAAGCATTCTTCTAACCTGCTGTATCCAAAGATTTCTGATTATAACTAGCGACTTACGGAAGACTTTTCTATTATGCCATACTCAAAACAGCTCTGCAATGCTTTAGGTTCACTTCCAAAAATGTTGCTTTGAAGTGAATGAGGCAAAGACTTAGCTCAAAGCTACCACATCTTTTTCCAGGATTGCAATAGCTATTCTGTGCAGCTTCCATGTGATCCAGGAACCGATGAGGTTGTTTTAAAGTGTTGCAGAGAGCTGCTAACTTTGTGCTCCCATTCACTTCAAAGCAGTTCATAGACCTAATTCAATGCAAAATATCTTGCTACAGTGTGGAATTTTGACAAGAAGATATGCGTGAATTATATCAGTCATACCCAACCTTTCCAGCTTGACAGCCTGGCTGTGGGATGGAAAGGGGATAGTTCCATATGAGCGATAGCACACGCCTGTTCAGCTCCATTTGCTTGAGCAGCAGACACACAGACATGCCAATGACACAAATGGAGCTTTGTTTGTGAGTGTAAGTACCCGTCTCTCACACAAGTGGAGTCACATGCATGTTTGCCCACCACTCACACAGCCTGGGTGTTGGGGACCCCTGAATTAGGTATTATCAGTTTATTTCTTTCAGTTTCTGTACAGGTCTGTAATTTACACTTCTAACAATTCACATTTAAAATTTTCATTTATTTTCCTTAACGCATGATATATCTACTTCTGGACAAAAGCTGGTCTGATATTCAGTGTTGCTCTGCAAGTGAGATAGTGGCCTCTAAATCTGATGTATAAAAATACATTTTCCATCTGTGCAATTTTATCACAATAAATACATCCTTATGTACAATTACTAACCTGAGCATTGCAGCAGTGAAAAATTCATTGGGAATAATAAACTTTCAGTTCACTGAAAAATGAAGATGAGCCAATGTGTCATCCTTTCAGGTGCCTCCTTTCCTTATTCTGGTTTTGCACATGAAATAAAATATCTATCGGTGAGATTCAGATGTTCCGTCCATGCTAGGCTGGGTGTAGGGAGGGGGGGAGAGGCCAGCATGTATGAGGGAAAGTAGTGCATTCTGCCTTCATGTATATATTGGGCAGAAAGATACAGAATTTGCTGTGGCAGAAGTGAAATATGAGCCATACATGTAAATCAGTCTCTTTGCCACTGAAATAAAAGCAAAAGTTGTTTCCCAGGTTGTTTGATTAGTTGAATGTAAAGAAAATGAGGCATGTCAAGAACAGCCAGGCTTGTCAAATGGCCTTTGATGTCTCTACAGACAAGAATGAGAGCTTAGTGACAGCCACAGAGAGACAGACACAGGCCAGCAAACCACCAACTTTGGAAAGGTTCCCAAGACCACAGAGCAGACTAAGCTGTAGCAAACACTCATGAGTGCTCTTTGATGGCTTACTTTGGACTTGTCTGTTCTGTGGCTCCAACACACACCAATGTTGATATGTAAAGCTTGTGCAGCTTTCATTTCCCTCTATCCAGGCTTTTAACTGCTGCCAAATATTAACTCGGCTCCAACTTGATACAGCAGTCATTTAACCCTAGGCCAAAACAAAGACCCCCATGAAGCAGGTCAAGTCCTTTCCCCCAATATTATTAATGCTGGTATTTTATTTATGTACCCTTCTTCTTTGCTCATTGCTTCTCATCATAAATTGTTCAGGAGCTGCATTGAAATGGGATACATAATTCACTTCTGGATACCTGGCTGATCATTAATAACATGTAATGACACCAATAATTTAGGGGCCATCCCAGAAAGTCAAATGTAAGCCCTTGACTCTCTTTTGCATAGGATTGAGACCATACTCTTAGGAATGGAATAAAGTCATCCAAAACAGTAATGGGGTATAGAAAGTGAGCACCCACCCCTCTCCTAGAAGAATGAAATATTCTAGGAAATATTAAAAAGACAGAATATTATAGTTCCTCCCTGGATGAGAAAAGGAGAAACATGCTCTTGGAAAGCAGCCCCCACCTTTGTTAATAGCCCCAGAAAGACTGGGCCTTCCTACATACAAGATAAAAGGTTGGGCCAGTTTATCTACAAAATAAAAGGCCTTTACCCTCAGGACACAATAGGATTAGCCCCCACTCAAGACCCAAAGCAGGGCAAAGCCATTAAGCTACAATAGGAATTGCCCAACACCATTTCAGAACACAGCCCTCTTCATTACATCATCACCCAGCAAGATTCAACCAAGCCTGAGACACAGACAGTCTACAAGGTTAGCTGGACCCCCGCATAGCCCCCTGGGAGTCTGACAACCAATAGGATACATTTCTTGCAAAGCCCAAGAGAAGGTATAAATATATCTCACTGTCCACTCCAGTGGTGGGATTCTACCAGTTTCCCTACTGGTTTGGTGATCATGCACTTTGTGCATGCATGCAGTTTTCCAAACATCAGCTGAGGCTCTGCTGCACCAATCAGCTGAGAGGCTAAAGAACAGAAAAGTGCAGGGGTGGTTTTGGGAGAGCCAATCCTGCACTTTTTCCTTCTTTCTACTCTCAGCTAAGCAATTTTTGCCACCAGTTTGGCTGAACTGGGCCAAACCGATAGCATTTCACCACTGCTCCACTCCATGTAGTCAGCTACCCAGAATCAAATGTGCTTGGTGGTTCTGCTTTACCATTAAACCATCCTTCCAAGCACCCTCCATGTTTCTAGTGTCTTTCTTCCCACTTGGAACTAAACTCAGATGGATATTTCTTCCAATAGGGTGAAAAGGAAGAAGTAGAACAGCTGCATGATTTCACTCAAATATGTGGTTATCTAACATACAACAGACATCACGTCCCACTGCATACTTCTTCCAAAATATGCAACTTGAACCTTATCTGTATGCTTTCTGATAGGATTACAACAGTTACCAACCTGTAAAAATGTGTTCTTATAGCAGATGAGATGCCGTTTAAGCATGTAATCCTAAGGAACTGAATTGGAAGAAAGGCATATTTTGTTTTTAAACTTAAATGTGCCCATCCTAGAATGGTGGGAAATCTGAAGGGAAAGTGTAGCCTCCATATATTCACTGCAGCTCATTAAAGGATTCAGCCTATGATTTAAACCAAGCTAAAAAATTTTTTCATCACATTACGGTTACTTAACTCAAACCATAAGTAAAGAACACAAACAGAGGTTCTGTGCCAATAGATTTAGGGAACTGACTTTGTCCCTATTTATATGGTAAGCAACCCACTTTGACAACATCCCAACCATCTTTGTGGTAGCTGATTTCATATTGTTGTTGCTGCTTTGAGGGTGGGGTTAGCAAAAATATACAAATGAACATCTGGAGTAGCTCGTTGTAGCTGGTATAGGGAGCATATAGCACCATTCATCCCTTTCTGCCTTGGTTTCATACTTCTCACACTTGCAGGAAAGTTTTTTTTTTTAAAATATTCCAATGCAGTCAGAGTAGCCCCATCATCTCTGGGTCTCACCTTGTTTTTTTGGAGGTTAAAAGAGAGCCAATTTGATCTAATGGTTAAGACACTAAGGTAGAAACCAGGAGACTGTGAGTTCTTATCCCACCTGAACCATGAAAGCCAGCTGGGTGATCTTGAGCTGGGTCACTCAGCTCACCTTCTCAAAGTTGTTCTGGGGAAAACAAGAGCAGGAAGGTATATTGGATATGTTTGCAATCTTATCTGTAAAAATAATAAAGGTAGGATATATAATAATCAAACAAAAGAATGGCACAGGAAAGCCAGGATAAAGTAAATTAACTTAGGTATTCTATGTTAGTTTTTGACTTTATGATCCATGGATCGTGGACTTTATGATCCAGATGACTGGCTCAGGAATTCTGGGAACTGAAGTCCATAGGTCATACCTAAAAAAACATAGTGTGTATGGGTCTATATCTATCTATATCTATCTCTTTGTGTGTATGTATGTATGTATTATATATATAGACACATACACAGAGAGAAGCAGATAGTTATTTTTGCTTCACTATAAATTTGTTTTTCCCCTTCCATTTGTATATATAGCAGTTTTTTTGTAAAATCCTAGTGAAGGATCTCTCTGAAGTAGCTCTTCAAACTGGATCATTGAATTGCATCTTTTCCTAATGAGAGCATCTTTTCCTTATGACAAAATTATGCAGGAGAAAAGTCTTAAACTTACCACCACATGCCCAAGATCTCAGTCCTAATGAAAGTCTTAATGATGCTCCCTACTATGAATAAATAGATATACCTAACAATAAATCACATGTTTAAACTGTGTAGTTTAACTATGGCAAACATTATCTTGGGTGACAGGATTAAAATAGCCCACAAAAAGCAAAGAAATTGTGAAAATGAAGATTTAATGAAATAATGGCAGTTGTTCGTCTATTTAGTTTTTTTTTTTTTTAAAAAAAAGATCCAAGGCTGTCCATACTAAGTGTGAAAGTTTAGTGCAGGGGTCTCCAAACTTGGCAACTTGAGAACTTGTGGACTTCAACTTCCAAAATTCCTCAGCCAGCCATGCTGCCTGGGGAATTCTAAGATTTGAAGTCTGCAAGTTTTAAAGTTGCCAAATTTGGAGACCCCTGGTTTAGTAGCAAGAGAAGAGGAAATAAAAACAGAACAGCTGGAGAATATAATGGGGGCAGGGATTCTAATAGAGTTTTTAAATATATATATTTTAAACAAAATTATACTGCACAATGGAAATGTTATTTGTCTAACATTAAAGAGGCTTCCCTTTCTTTTCATCTTTATCTTCAGATACATTCTATATGGTAATTTCAGCTTCCTTATAATTTTGAGGTTGTGACTTATGCTGATTTCGGTATTTGCCCTCTCTTGAGATGAACAGGCTTTCTGGAATTAGTTATCAATTCTCATTAGGGAACATAGAGAACCAAGAATGCCTTTAAATTGTTTAATGCCATTTGCTTCTCTTGCAAATAACTTTGTCTTGTAACTTCTAAGGTTTTAGCACCCCACTGCTTACCTCTGGAAGCTTCTGAAAATGACTGTGCTTTATTGGTAGCTGTGGTGGCCTAACCTTTTCATCACTGGCTCCATGAAATAGCATAAACATACTATCTTCCACCTGATCCCACTGAGGAAGGAAGTTTCCCATTTCCCTTTTCCCTTGTGAAATTTCACAAAATTGTCAGAAAAGCTCTGCTTAGATCTGCCCCCTAAAAGCAAGACTTTCTCCAACATGTTGGAAGCTGATTATAAGTAGTCCCACTGAAATAAATAGAAATTAATCGCTTTACATTTGTGATTGCTTGTGATTAATTTAAACTTATTTCAGTGGGATTCATTTCTGAGTCTATGAATTGTAACCAGTATCCCAACAACACTGAAGGGGTTTAGAATTAAAGTGCATTTTTAAAAAAATGGGTGATACACATTTATTTTTCTTTTAGGAACTCTGATAGATGGACAGCTAGGTAATATTGAATTAAATTATTGATTCATCTAGCTCAATATTGTACAAACTGACTCCAAATCTATAACATTAAAAATGAAATATTTTTCAGCGGTACCAGAAGTTAAGGTGGAGAAATGTTCTATTTTGGTAAATAGAAATCCCTTCATTTACCATAGATTACAGTTTGTAAGACATCCAAAATTGCAAATGAGGCCACTAGACCCCAAGTTGTCAATACTGCATTATATGGTGTCAGAGTCAGAATTTGACCAGCCTTCCATCTTTCTTAAGTCCATCAGAGACAGCGGTCAGAGTCCTTGCTCGGTGTGTGAGTGGAGCTTTTTGATCTCCATTTTATTTACTTTTTGTGGGAAATGTAAGATAAAACTGGAATAGAGGAGAACAAAGGTTGAAGTTATGCCTTAGATTCAGAGTTTGTGAACCTTGATAGAACAATGAGAAGAGCAATGAGTTCTGAGAATACAACAATTCTAGGTCAGATAAACCTTACATCTTTGATTCTGTTAATAAACTGTGTTTGGACTTAAAGCAAATTATCAGCATACATGAAAAGAAAAGAAACATGACTCAGGATACAATCTAGGTTGGTTGCTCGGACCAGAGATTTTGTCTCACAAAATCTTTCAGACTCGTGCTGGACCCCATCCTCAGGGAACTTTGTGTGCTCTGAGATGTTGTGTGTATGATATTTATATGGTGGCTGTTGTGTGTGGCCTTTTAGGTGTTAATATTTGAAGATAAAAACTCTGGTGCCAGTGACCAACCCAGATTATATCCTGCAACATTATCCTGGGACACGTATATTCACCTTCATTCATGAAACATGACTCAATGAACTTAAAAGCAATATTTCAGCACTTTATCCTTCAGCCCCAACTTATTTGTGGCGTACTCTTTAGAAACTATTGCATTGGAGAGATCAGCAATCTGTATTACATACCATTTCTGTGAGTTTTCCTCATCTCTTCTAATTGATTAAGTGACTGAGTGGAATTTGTGAAAAGAGGATGCATGCTGGATAAATTAGTTTACTAAGGCAAGTTTCTGAGTTCCTTTTTGATTCTAAAGCCAAGTATTCTATTACCTCTCCATATTCTGAACAAAAAAAAAAAGACTATTTTCCAAGAGAATGTGACTCATTGCGATTTTTTTAGTGTTGGCTACTTCCCTTCCTCTGGCTTTATTTTTCCTTGTCTCTTGTCTTCTACATTACTTTTTTTTTTTTAAGTTGTAAGAAACAGGGGATGTTACATTTTCTGAACCCAAAAAAAGAGGCAGGCCCAACAGCAGCCAGCTAGGAAAAAAAAATTGATTTTTACTTAAAATCGTGCTCATATCACAATTGTCCAGAGTGCTTGTGTTTTTGTTTAGATGAGGGTTTTTTTGGCTGATGTAGATGTTTCTGGGGAAAGAAATGCACGCAGGACATTATTTATTCACAAATTCCAGTCCTGTTATCTCGCATTCAAAAATACATTTTTGTTTGTTTGATTTTGTTGTTCCAAATCAAGCAGGCATAACAATAGAGGAGGCACATTTTTAGGTCCCATAAGATAGCACTGGCTCATAGAAGAGACCTCGAGCTTGCCCATCCTGTGTGACTTAATGGGACAGAAAGAAATAATCAGAGACAGATGAACCCATAAATAACCTGGCTCTGTGCCAGGCAGGGCTTTATAGGTGATAAACAACACTTTGAATTCCACTTGAAAGTCCAATCAAGAGTCACTGTAATTCGCAGGGTAGACATACCCATTGCTGTCCATACTGCTGCATTCTCGACCAATTGTAGTTTCTGGATCATCTTTAACTCCATGTTCAGTGTGCTGCAGAGGTCTATGAAAAAGGTAATTCTTTTATCCTGGTCCGAATAAAATTTTATCTAGTTGTTGGGATTTATTGCTAATTCCAAATTCCTTCCTATCCTGTTTATATCTACTATGAATTTGTAGGTATACCCACTGATCTATTTTAAATCCCCGCTCTTGGAGTTCTTGACGTGATTTCAAATTTCCTTGTATATCCAATAAATCTTTGTATTTAATCATTCTAGAAATATCCAAATTGTTTGGGTGAATCATCGCCTCCATTGTTGATAGCCAGATCGGTACTTTTAAGTAGTGTTTTTTGCGTATTTTTTTCCAATTAATTAATAATGAATCTCTAAGTGTCTGTGGAAATATTTCTGATTAACTTTTCCTACATCCCATAAAAAGGCATGCCACCTCCTTTGTAAATCATGGCCTGTATTCTTATACAATTTAAACATGCTCTTGTTTCTCAGTGGGTCAGTTTTTAACACAGTAACTGGAGCATTCACTTGGTCATCATAATGGAAGAAGTGATTATAGGGTTTTTCCCTTTTCAGTATAAATTTCCTTCAACTTGGCTAACTCTAAAAGCTACTGTTTTTCTTTGCAGACTGAGTTTTTGAAGAAGAAAGAGTACGGAGGAGCCATGGTCTGGACTCTTGGTCTGGATGACTTCTCTGGCAATTTCTGTGGTCAAGGAATCAATCCCCTTGTGAATAAACTAAAGAGTGTTCTAATGAACTGAGGTAAGTTATTAATAGTATAGTGTCAATCTTTCCCACTACTCTTCAGACAGATTAACTGTCACCATGATTCTGAGATCATTAAGAAGAGACAATCCCTGCTCTCAGGTTTAAAATCTAAAAAGATATAACACAAAAGAAAAGGCTGGGGAGGTACCAATTCTTTAAGATAAAATGATCATATAATATCCAGTTATAATGCATATAGAAATAAATGTTTGAACTTTTTTCAACTACATTATCTCATTAATAAAAATATTGAAAATAACCAACACTAAAATATCAGTAATAACAAATGTTAATAAAAATAGATGACAGTAGGAAGTGAATTCCCAGGGCAGCATTACAAATCATTATAGTATCCTATATGTGACAAAGATGTAACCACTTCTACACATTTCCTATCCTAAGTATAATGTAAAGTATAACACGAAAACTTCAAAAAAAGCCATGGTGGGTGACTGAAGTTAATATTTACAGGTCCATCTGGGAATGGCTATAATATAAATAGTCTTTGACTTACAACCACAGTTGAGCCAAAGATTTCTGTTAAGTGAGAGATTTGATAAGTGAATTTTGCCCCATTTCTTGCCCTAGTTGTTGTGTGAATTACTGCAGTTGATAAATTAGTAACCCGGTTGTTGAGTGAATCTGGCTTCTCCATTGACTTTGCTTGTCAGAAGGTCACAGAAAGGTGATCACATGACCTTGGGACACAGCAACAGTCATAAATATGAAAGTTGCCAAGCATCTGAATTTTGATCACATGATCAGGGGGATGGTGCAAAGATCATAACTGTGAAAAATGGTAACATTTTTCATTTTTAGTAACATTTTTAGTGCCCTTATAATTTTGAATGTGTCACTAAATGAACTGTTGTAAGTAAAGGACTACCTGTATATGTAAGGCTGACTTAGAATGAATTAAACAGTTGAAAATATCTTGTGCCTCTGTGAAACAAAAAAGAGAAAAATTTTAATAGATCTGAGTAAATAATTCTGATCTTCTAGACTTGAGCTGATGAACACATGCATGGAAGTGAAGGTGTATAGATGAAAGGGTGAAAACGTATGAATTTCTCATGAATTAGTGGCATTTAGGTTGTTGTGGATGTATATGAAAAGTAGAAATCCATGGTTTGGTGATAATTGCTTGTTATGATCCACTCAATGGCAATATTATATATGTTTGAGGGAGACACTGCAACAAAATGAATGAATGAATGACCTAGGAAAAAATATAATACCATGAAGTGACATGACTTTGGTGGTAAAGACAACAGAGCACAGAAAAAGTAACTGGGTTATTCAGAGACCCAACAATGAATAGGAATGATTGGTTTCAAATATGTGAATTAAACACAAGTATTATCATGGCAAAGCACAGGAATGATTTATATGCACAGCAAAATAATTATCAATCTTTTAAGCATGACTGATTTCATAGTGCATGAGGAAAGACTGAGAGAACTGATGAAGGATATAAGGTGAATAATTATTCTGATCATGGGATGCACTATTATTTAGGCAAGAGTGATACTTGGGAGAAAATGTGCATGCTTAGAATTGGTTGTCTCCTTATTAGCTCCATTCAGAATTTGTAGTTTTCCTATTATGAAATAAATCCTATGAAATTTCTGAGTCATTAAATTCTTTGCCATTGCAAGTGCTACTACTGGTAGTATATGCTGGGCCTAACTGAAAATGCTTAGAAACATATACTGACTCTGAATTTGGAATGATTATCTTTCGTGATTTCTTTTTATTTGAAAGAGAAGGCTTGGGATGGGATTATCCCAATTATCTGGAGCGCTCATATGGTATCCTTTTTAAACTTTAAAGACATATTTGTTTAGCATTATATAATGTTAAAAATGAAAGTTGGGGCCAACTATTAAACTCCTAAAGTTTTATTTGGAATAACAGTTACATATATACAATACATACAATAGGTCAAATTAAATTAACGCAACGGGAAATCCATTATTGTATTCCTACAGTTGAATAACTGAAAACGTTTTTCCCAAACTCACACATCTTTAGGAAACTGCCACTTTGCTTTTGAGCAAAAATAAGTTGTGCTTACTATAGTTGTAATGTAAAAATAGCAATCAGCAAAACAATTTAGGGACTATAGTGCAAACAGGCAAAGGGATTAATTCCTTTATGCTCTAGCGCAAATCTTATGGAAGGTTGCCATTAAACTTTTTTAAAAATCAGAAAGTCCTACCTCCTAAAGCCAGTCTTTTCTGGCTTCAGTTATTTTGCCTTGAAATTCCAATGACAGGGTTTTTTTGTGTGTGTGCATTTGTTCTATAGGTCTCTGCAAGAAGAATGGAGAGCCCAACTCATCCTCATCTGCATACAACATCCCTGAATTATTTCTTGATCATAAATACTTCGTAGGATATAACGTAGAGTGATTTATGTAACTAAATAAGCAGTGTCATATTTTAATGTTCAAAATCCCAAATTATTGTTGAAAATGTACTGTTGGGAAAATAGTGGTATCTTTCTATGACTACTTCTAAGATCAAATTTATTTTCTGAATTTTATGATAATATTAGCAAAAATTAAATGTGGTGCATACTTCGTTACCCAACCTGAAAGAAATAAAAAAACATTCAATGGAAGACTAACAAGTCTTCTATTTTTTCCTGTTCAGGTAATGTATTTATTTGAAAAAATATCAATAAATCAATGACTCAGAATCAGTTGCTAAGTTTCTTTTATTGTAATATGTTTGCAGATGTTTGATTATTAACAGTAAGTTACCAATTACTTCAATAAGTGGATGACTGCATATAGAGGCAGGATTTATGCTGTAAAGATGTTTTCCTGGTGTGGTATATTTTACAAAATTTGAACCAAAGTATCCTCGTACCAGCTTGATGAATGGGCAAGGGTTATGAGAATTACATAATATCTAAAACATACTAGAATGGGAAGGCTACTGTAGGATCGAAACTGAAATTTGGCAATCTATAAATTATTTCTATTTTGCACAAGTGGTTTTGTATTCCTTCTAATCTAAAGCTGCTGGTTTACAAGACATACAATGGATTCCATAAGGCTTTATATGAAACTTCTAAATGAAATCTAATTTTTTGAGAAATCAAGTATAAAAGGAACTTTAAAAAAAACTTTTTATACAATGGTGTGCAGAAAAGTACTTAAGTATCTTGCTACATGAGCAGAGCAATTGTCTGCTATGACGGTTTAGTATATTATCTCATAAAACTGACCAGAAATTGTAATATGTTTTATTTTATTACTCATGTGTTTTCTCCCACACTGCAGAGTACAGAAGGTAAAAGTTTGCATGGTACAAATGTAGTTCCTAACTATAAAAGCTACAGCTCAATTCAGGTTGAGTGAAAAGCATCCTGCAAGAATTTAGTATGGAAGTCTTTCCTCAAATGGGAAATCTCTGTTTCTTGTTCAGTATGAATTAAGTTTGTTTTCTCTGCAGCAGAGAGAAAAGAACATTGTGCTGAAATACTTCTAAGAATGTCATTGCATATATATTCCATGAAATTTCCTTCCTCAGTCACATGCAGGATATGCAGTGCAAGAAATGGTATCATCTGCAGCAGATCATATGGCACATATATATACTTCTAATACCTTTGTGTTTCAAAAAAACACTGGCCAGTGCAATGGAGTAGCAGGACAAAATATTTGCAATTTTAGGTTTTAATCAATACATGCTTGATCCCACAATAATTTCTCGAATTTGGCATGACTTTTGTGAGCATTACTACCTTAACTCTCAAACTGATATATCAATAGAAATTATACTTTGAAAATCTGCATTTCTCTTAAGCTTTTCTCTAATTAAACTGTTCAAAACCAGAAACATTTTAACAGGTGTGGCTGTTGGCAAAATCCAAAATCCAAACTCCTACATTTGAAGCAACTTCTAAATAATAAATGTTTTAGAGTTGAAATAGTGGAGAGCATTAGGAAAATAGAAGCATTTAAAAGGCTAATGAAGAAATTCCTTATGAAATAGTATGTGTATTGAATCCAAGTAACATATTAATTAAAATGTTCTAATTCTGTCAGGATAAAAAAGTAAATTAGTGGTCTAAGCATGTAGGAGACGAAATATCTTCAGCCTATTAATCACTGTAATATATGCTCAGGTAGGCCACCAGATTCCGATATTTCTTGAATTCTTTATCTGAAAGCAGCTGAAATAAAACAAAAGTAAAAAAATATTAACTGTACATAATTGCTGTCCTATTGTATTACGAGCTCAATAGCTGTGCTTTGCTACGAAACTATGTGGTTGGGCTTAGTTTTTGGGGAGGAAAATAAGGGGGGAAAATTCTGCCTCTGCCTACCAACATCCATCTGTATTCATCTGGTGAGTGTTCTGTCAGTGTGTGGAGAGTTGAGGGCTGTTTGGAAACTGAAACAGCATTTGCTGTGTGAGCAAGGAGACTTCAAGGAGCCTGGGCATGGCTTAGCTCAACTATTCTGTACTAAAGCTGCTTGGTGCTGTGAAACTAAAACTGAAAATCCTTTCCTCTGCTTGTATTTTGCATTTGGAACAGATTACTTTTCAGTTGGGGAGGGGAAGTAGAACTCCTGAGCATTAGAGCATGTTAATAATACGAAATACTATTGCTCTGATGATCATTTCGAAAAATCCTTTCTTAGTGAGCCAAATCATTATAGTATTTAAATGTTAAAATAAGAAATGAACAAAGTAATTACTTTATAATATCCAAACCATCTGTTCCTACAACAAACAGCCGAGTAGCTGAAAGCTACCACACGATTTTTTGTAAGCTGTTGCTCAAGGACAAGAAGATATGTTTATCTATTTCAAGAACTGAAGCATTTCTGTCATTCCAAACATTGTTCACCCCAAATTTCACACCTCGGCTCTGAAAGTTCTTCTCTGTGGCATTGGAACCAAAGACCAGTCTGGGGGACCAAACTTCCCTGGCCAACTGACATGTCTGTGTGGCAACTTGTATGGATTGTAAGTTCCAGGTCTGAGGAGACAGGAGAGAGAACAGACAAGTTCTTCAAAACATGTATTTTCTGTTATATACAGGTAGTCCTCAACTTACAGCAGTTTGTTTAATGACTGTTCAAAGTTACAACAGCACGGAAAAAAGTGACTTATGACCATTTTTCACATTTATGACCGTTCTGGAGTCACAAGGGTCATGTGATTTGGATGCTTGGCAACTGACTCATATTTATGACCATTGCAGTGTCCCAGAGTCATGTGATCCCTTTTTGCGAGCTTCTGAACAAGCAAAGTCAATGGGGAAGCCGGATTAACTTAACAACCATGTTAGTACCTAACAATGGTAATGATTCACCAAACAAATGTGGCAAGAAAAGTTGTAAAATGGGACAAAACTCTTAGCAAATTTCTTACTCAACAACATAAATTTTGGGCTTACTTGGGTTGAACGTCTTGGTAATACAGGGCTAACTGGTGGACTTTCCTGTGCCACCTGCTCCTGTTCTTCTGGGACTCCTGTACTTACAGATTTTGTTGGATTTATGTGGTGGCATATTTGCCATCTTATGCTATTTGGGGGCTCTTCAACAAAGTATTTTAACAAACGCTAATAATTATCCCCAAATTTTCTATGTTGAAATTGAAAACCTGATACATCTTAACCTTGACTGTATGTAAAAATTATCCCAATACAGCAGTGCAATTACTATTGTACGAGCCATGCAAGATTTTTTTCATTGAAAACAGTGCAGGTGGGGGGAGGAAACAGACCCAAATATAAATATTTGTTTTGCTATTCTGTAATCATACTTTTTGCATTAAGTTGAAATGTCATTTGATTGTAAATTATTGACAGAGACTTATTTCCATTAAATTTGACTGCATGTAAGATCGCATTCTCGGAACCTTTCTGTCTAAAGAGCTAAATAAAATACATTCCTTTTCATCATGAAGTTTTGAACCTTTTCCCAATTCCAGCCTATATTTTAATTTTTTTAATGTTCATTTGTTGTTATCAGAAGAAGAGGGAAAACAAACAAATGAAATATTACAGCAAAATTTTTAAAACCCTCCTTTATAAAAATTATTTTGGAGCCCTGATGGATACAATGCGTTAGAATACAGTATATTATAGGCAAACTCTGCCACAGCCTGGACTTTGATCCTAACAGACACTCAAGATTCACTCAGCATTCCATCCTCCATGGTCAGTAAAATGCGTTAGGATGTTTAAGTCAACCTTACATTCAACAGCTATTTGGGTTGGACAATATATAACCAGGATAGACATTTTAATACTGTCTCTTTAAGAGAATCCTAAAATTGTTAAATGGGTGTGGTTTCTCAAATGGCCATAAGATGGAGCCAGAAACCTGGTTGTCTTAGTCTTAATCTAAGAAGAGAATGTCTGAGTGAGTTCTTTCCTTCTGTTGGAGAGTATTGCCATTCCTCCATTTTTCCTAATTAATTGCTAATTCTTGGATTTGACATAAGTCTGATACTGAACTGTTTTTTGATACTGGACTTTGTTATTGGATCATCCCTGGACTGAAAACTGACTGACTTTACCTGTGAACAATTTTGGACTGTGTTTGAACTTTGCTTTAAAGTTTCTGCAAAGTAAAAACCTACATTTACTATACAGTGTATCTGTGTGCTGTGTGTGTATTATTCAAACACTACTCTCTATACGTCTCCCTTATGCGCTCCATTTCCTAACAGGAATTACCTCAATCGCTGGTTATGGGCCCAGGCCATACCAGGCACAGATTAATGAGAGTTGGTGTGAATACACAGTACTGTATACATACAGATGTTTACTGATGAATTGTGGGTTACTATCCCTGGTAAAAGATGGTACAAGACACTTTAACAAATCTATCACTGATAACCTGGTTGGATGGAACAAACTATGTTTCCTGGTCTATGAAGTGCAGTTCTTACTCTTGGTAGAGAAGGTTTATTAATGTAGTTCAGACTCATCAGATGTAAATGCTTGGGATATAGCTAATGAAGATTGTGCCAAGAAGCTTGCTAACTTTAAACAGAAACAACGAACAAGTCTCTTTGTACAATTGAGGACTAACATTGAGTGACCAGCAGCTAGTCCATATTCGTGGGAGAAGAGTCTGCTGGTAAATGTTAGGAGAATTTGAAGAGGATTTATGTCGTGACAGTGTAGGTACACACATACATTTTACACGTAAACTGTTTAGACCACGTCTTCTGAAAGGTGGAGATATGTTAGCTCATTTGAACTCTCATGAAAATAACTTTTCAAGAGTTACATGAAAAAAGAACTGATATTTTCAGAGCTGCATCAAGTTTATATTTCATTCTTTCCTCATTGGATGAAAATTATGATATTACGTATCTTCACTGGAAGTCCTGCCCAGAGATAAACTCACATTGACTGACATAACTGGAAATTGCTAGAAGAAGCAAGAACACGGCTGGATAGCGGACTAACTGAGGAAGCAACAACCACAAGAAAAGGATTGTCTTCAACTGCCTTTCCTGTTAGGAAATGTTTTTCTTCTGGGGCTAGGGGACATATAGCTTGATTCTGTAAGAAGGGAAAAAGACAGAATACTTAGTAATCCACCAGAAGGCCAAGAAGAATGTTAGTTTAGCTATGTCTAGCAATTCTACTGTAAACCACGATTTTGTGCGGTTGTTGATAGAGAAGGCATCCAATGCATTACTAAAGATAGAAAAAGGTTTATAAATAGGATGTCCATGAGTAAACAACATGTATCATTGGCAAATGGATGGAAGATTAACACATCTGGGTGAAGGTACTGTCTTTTGTTCTTGTATAAATGAACATTTAACTATGTTAATATGTACCTAAACTGAAAATTTAGTTTGTTATCAGTAAGGCTTTAGTTAATATTAGTTATGTAGTAACCCTTAGGGGAGATAACTGTATAATAGAGAAAGAGGGTTAAAGTGTTACTGCTAATTTAGAGAGTGATTTATATGTGATACATTATGACCAATTGCAGATGGCTAACATAGTTTATAACAATGTTAAACCACATGTATGAACGGATACATTTACTGCATAGACGTCTGGGGCACATTAATTTCAAAATGCTCAAACAAACTGTTGAATTGGTCAGAGGGAGTAAATTTAACCCTGTAGCAAGTAATTAAACTGTAATGCTTGTAGCCAGCGAGAAAAGTAAGGTTACTCCTGCAAATAGACTAAATGGATTTAAAACCAAAAGAAACCTTTAAGAGGTTGTGTTTGCTAACATAATTGGTCCTAAGGAAACCAAGTTTAGCAGGTGCCTGTTATATTTTGAGTATTATGGATCATTACTTACGGTTTCTGCTATCTTATGAAAACAAAACGAAACATTTCCAACATTTCTTTAACTGGCTAAGTTTGCTTGAGAGCAAAATGAAAAGTAAAGTAATTACTTCAGTTACTGATAATGGGACTGAGTTTGTTAACAAAAGTTCCAAACTATGTTGAAATTGGCTGGTGTCCAGCATAAACGTTCTGCACCTTACAGACTACAACATAACTCGTTTATAGAGCGAAGAGGGCAAACATTACAAGTCATGGCTCACACTATATTATCTGATTCAGGTTTATCTGAAACACTGTGGGTGAGGACATAATGTGTAGTAACCATGTTTTAAACAATGTAGATAATACAACAACTAGTGAATTGCCATTCCACTTGCTGGCATGGCAGAAAATCAAATTTTAAGTTACCTACACACATTTGGAGCTCCAGCATGGGTGCATATTCCCTTACGGGTAAGACTGAAAGGGCAACATAGAGCTAAGAAGTTATTTTTTGTGGGTTACAAGGCAACCATGGATCATTTAGATTCTGGGATCAAGGCACAGCTCATGTTTTATTGTAGTGCTAGTGTCAAATTCTTGAGCACATTGGGTGGGATAAACTGGAACAGGAATCCCACCCAATATATTGACACCCAAAATGTGCCCTAAGATGAAATAAGTAAATCACGAATAAGCCATTAAAGAGGAAAGAGAAAATTGCATATCAGGAGGAAGTAGGAAACAGGCCACAGAGAGTA
>BHFT01021569.1:0-17763 GCA_004320025.1 Laticauda laticaudata
TTGAGGTGAGGATACTCTCTATGGTGCAGCGGTAGAAGGTCACCAGCAGTTTTTCATTCAGTTATTGTTTCCTGAGAAGCCTCAGAAAGTATAATCTTTGTTGGGCTCCTTTAATCAGTGCTGTAATGTGAGTGTCCCAGGTCAGATCCTCTTTTATGATAATACCCAGAAACTTAAAACTGGCCACTTGGTCCACTTGGTCTCCATTGATAAGCAAAGGCTGGATGTCTGATCTTTTCCTTGGTCTTATTGGTTTTAGGGACCAAGTTATTGTCTCCACACCACATTAGCAAGCAGTCCACCTCATCTCGATAGGCAGAGTCATCCACCCTGGAGCATTAATACTCTTTTGCTCTGGTCTTCTACTCACAGCCAGGACTTTCTCCACCAGTGTCTACACTTGGCATGCAAAATATTTATGTTTGATAATCCAATGTTGGGAGGAAGTGGTTTGATAAACTGGTGGGGTGGGGAGGTTAGGAATGAATCATGCTTGGCCATGCCTTAGCTGTGATAGGAAATTGTCCTTCCTTTATCAATGTTTCACATATCTGAAGCAAGATTTTTTGCATTAACAAATAGGCTCTGTGACAGATGCCTTAAGGCTCAGCTTAATCCTCAGCAAAGCCAACAAGCTTCCAATGTTCTGAAGAATCCTGACTCTTTCTTTGGTCTGAATTCTAGGACAACTTGGACCTCCAGGACCTAGAGGATATCCTGGTGAGACAGGGATTCCTGGTCCACCAGGGCCACCGGGGCCTCCTGCATCTCCAAATCTCCCATTAACATTTCAACAAGGAGTTCTTTACTCATTGCAGCCCAGTGGTGAAAAAGAAAGTAGGTCTACACATGGTTTGAAAAAGAAATGCATACCCATGTATATGTATATGCACATAAAGAACTGTTAAGGTATACTGGTGAAAGTACTGAACTAGGAGGGGGAAGTCCCTTGTTTGAGCCCTTCCTCAGCCATGGAAGCTCCTTGGTACCAGTTGCTCACTGTCAACTCAAACTCCCTCACAGGGCTGCTGTAGGGAGAAACAGGACGAACAAATGTCTTGAGCTGCTGAATAAAAAAAGCGAGGAACTATATCAGTAGTACTTAGACTTATATAACACTTTGCAGTGCTTTACATCTCTCTCTAAGTGGTTTACAGAGTCAGCCTATTGCCCCCAACAATCTGGGTTCTCATTTTACCCATCTTGGAAGGATGGAAGTCTGAGTCAACTATGAGCCTGGTGATTTCGAACTGCCAAATTGTAGGCAGCCAGCAGCTGGCAGAAGTAGCCTACAGTTCTGCACTCTAACTACTGCACCACCATGACTCATAAATAACAAATATATGTAACCTACTTTTGCAAAAAAAAAAAATTGTGTTGAACCAGGGATGGCCATCTAGGTAGTTACTGATGGGCATATGTTGAAGTTCTTGTTATTATTGCCCATTCTGGCATTTCTCTGCCATCTTGCTTTATGCCATCTCTCTTGCTTCCAACAACCCTGTCTTCTCTGAATTTCTGCAAGTACAAAAAGAGTGAAGAGATGGAAGAATATCTGTAATTTCTTTTGATTATTTTTCTCTTCCTCTGTGTGTGATCTGAACCTAGAGAAAAGGCAAGGAAGCGAGCTCTGCAGAGAATAAGGAAGATGACCTTGATGGAGATATGCAAGATGTATTGCCAGGGTCAAGATCATCATGCTTACTCTCTACATCAGTGTTTTTCAACTGTGGCAATTTTAAGATGTGTGGACAGCTGGGGAATTCTAGGAGTTGAAGTCCACACATCTTAAAGTTGCCCCAGTTGAAAAAATATTGCTCTGCATTATGGTAATTTGAAAACTTCTGTTCAACACATTCTCTTTCCAAAATGAAATATCCTCCCAGTGGTTTCTGAAGTGAAAAGAAGTATTGGATAGGAGAGCTAAAATGATCAAGAGACTGGATAAAAGTGATTCCCATTGGAAAAGCAATAAATATTCAGGACTGTTTAGAACAAGGAAAGAAAACCATGGTGGAGGGAACAGTGGCCATTCCCAAAATAGCAATAGCAGTACCACTTAGATTTATATACTGCTTCACAGTGCCTTTACAGCCCTCTCTAAGCAGTTTACAGAGTCAGCCTATTGCTTCCAACAATTTGGGTCCTCATTTTACCAACCTTAGAGGATGGAAGACTGAGTCAACCTTGAGCCTGGTGAGATTCAATTTGCCAAATTGCAGACAGCTGGCAGTCGGCAGAAGTAGCCTGCAGTACTGCATTCTAACCACTGCACTACTGCGGCTCTTAATGTAAATGTTGGGCTAAAATGACTATTTTGCTGCCCACTGTTTAACAGAGTGTGGGTATGTCTAGATGTTAAAATGGAGATTTTTTTTTAGGGGCTTCAACCTATTTATTCTTAACTATAAATTTGCATTTTATTTTTATTGTTTTCTACTCAGAGTTCCTCTGGCAGTTGGGAGGCTATATACATTTGATTAATACATTAATTAATAAACAAGCTGGATATCAAGGCTGTCTTGAGGGCAACATGTTCTCAACTCCTGTGACCGAAGGGTGGTGAAGATATGACAGAGAGAGAAAGAGCAATTGAGATGGAGACTATGTAATATATTGATTTCAATATTGGTCATTCAGGACAAATTAAAAAAATATGATTGCAGTTATAAGATATGCCTAAAAAGTTACTGGAGAGAACCCATGGGTGGGAGGAGGACCTGCCATGATTCCCCTTTTTCCTCTCGATTGCCCCTTCCATCAACACTTTTATCCTCTAGATCAGGGGTGGCAAACTCAATTTCATTGAGGTCCACATCAGGGTTGTGTTTGACCTTGGGGGGCTGGGGAGGCCATGGCCCGGGTGGGTGTGAGCAGCTTGATGTCACTCATGTTGGGGTGGTGCCCCGAGTGCTCTGCTAGAGAAAACAGGCTCCCAAGCTCTGTTTTTGGCTGTGATGGCCTCCTGCATCCCTCTGCCAGACAGAGCTCAGGAAGGTTGTGTACAGCTCTTGCAAGCTCCGTTTTCAGCTGTGATGGCCTCCTGCAACCCTCTGCCAGCTAAAACAGAGCTCTGTTTTTGCTGGCAGAGGCACTGCAGCCTGGTCCTTTTCTGTTTTCTGGTTGATCCCATGGACCAGATCGAAACACCATGTGGCCCAAATCTGGCCTGCAGGCCTTGAGTTTGACACCCCTGCTCTAGATCAGTTGGCCTCTGAGAGCTCCCTCTGAAGCACATTTTGTGAGGCTTCCAGAATGGCTGCCTGTGTAGGTACACATGATAGCCACCTCCCAAAGCATTTCTAGAAGGATCATCGCAGAGCAAATGGCTTGGGAAAGCAATTCTAGAAAGCCTTGAACATTACCTTGCATGCAATAAAACATTTGTTGCAGATTAGGGAGATAGAACTTGCCCTAACTCACTGTATGTCCCTGTCTGCCTCTTGAGAGTAGAGAGTAAGGAAGATGACCTTGGCTGAGATGTGCAGATTCTATTGTGTAGGCAAAAGGGACATAATTCATTGAACTATAAGAAGGAGGAGAAAGCCCAGCTCAATCAGACCTCCATGATTCGTTTACTAAAGCCAGTCTCAATAAAGGCAACTTTAACCTTCCTGTGAAATTGATTTCTTGGCCTTATCTGTTTAGTGCAGCTGACGCTGCTTAAGTTTGCCTAATATTTCAGCCAGTCCTGAATATATCCATGAAACTTTGCATAAGCAATTCTGAAAAGCAATTATTAAACAAATTGTTTTCTACATACTTGTGTATTTATTCATATTTATTTAACCTATTTTATTTATTCAATTTATTCTATCCTTTTTATTTTTATTTGAATATTGAAGGCAGCTAACATCAGAAAATGGAAGTATTGAAAGACTAAGATCAGTGTTCACATTGTTGATTCATGGAAACAGTTGCATTACCCAAATGGAAGTCCCAAAGGTGCTTTTTTCAAGAGACAACTGGACTTTCTGGATTTTCTTTGAAAACGCTTCGCTTCTCATCCAAGAAGCTTCTTCAGCTCTGAAATTGTGAAATTAACCTGTCTTATTCTTGGATGAGAAGTGAAACGTCTTCAAAGAAAAACCAGAAAGTCCAGTTACCTCTTGAAAAAAGTACCTTTGGGACAACCAGGATCTGGATGGCTGAGAATCTCCATAATTTACTCAAATGGAAGTTCCAGATTTGACAGAATCCTAGGAAGCTGATATTTGAGCCACCCCCTCCTTAATTTAATCCAAATTAAAACTCCCATGTTCAATATCTCCTTGAAAAAAAAATTAAATAACACAAATCCTCAAATATATCCTACCATCTCTCTGGGTAATTGGTTCTGGCTTCAAGCTGCCCTTAGTGTTAGGAAGTTTCATATTTAACTGGAATCTGTCTTCCTACAAATTAAATTCATTATTCTGTGAGCTGTATTTTGGAACAGTTTAGACTAGAGACAGTTTAGACTCATTTCCTATGTTAGATCTTTTCAAGTATTCAGATGTATTTAATTTATAGCTTTTGGTCCTGCTGCTTGTGGATTGCTCATCAGATCTGCTTGGCCACTTCAGTTTCAAGGCCTTTTGTCTGCAAAGTTAGCCTTTAGCTGTAACCTTCATCTATTTTCAGATTAACTCTTCTCAGAAAGGTGAAACCAACTTTTGGGAAGCAATATGCTTTACAGAACTTGTTGCAAAACTTTAAGCTGCAGCTTCAGATTACTAACAGCAGAGGGAAGCAGAATCTAGGTAATGGTGAAAAGGCTACTGCTAGTGGCAAACCACTGGTGACTATGATTATACATAGAATAGCAGAGTTGGAAGGGATCTTGGAGGTCATCTGCTTTGATGTTTATTATCAAGTTAGTGTTAGTTCTTAACAACCATACAAATAGATTTCATCCCCCATGATGTTCCTATCCTAGTCTTCTAGATCTTCCAGTGGGCCATCCATTGCCACTATAACTGAGTCTTAACATTTTGCTGTTGATCGTCCTGTTCTCCTCTTCCATTCGCCGTTCCCATCTTTATGGACTTCTCAAGGGAATAGATATTTGCATATGGTATCTGAAGTATGATAATTTGGGCCTGTCATTTGTGCCTTAAATGAGAACTCCATTTCATTTGTTTGTTTTCTTGGCGGTCTATGGTATTCTCAAGAATCTTCTCCAACCATCAAAAAAACATCATTAGTTTTTCTATCTTCCTAATCTTGGATCAAGCTGTTTTTTTTCAGACTTTTCTGCATGAAGCTGATTTTTGCTTTCTCCTTCATCAGGAGTACTCCAGGTGTATTGAGACCTAGTTCCCATCATTCTGAGCCATTGCTGTGAAAAGTTTCTACTGTCAGGGAATTCCAGGGCATTCAGTATGAGAAGACCAATCTAGCAAAAAGAACTTTTAAGCTATCTTGGGTAGCTTTTTGATGACAGCTGTAACTGGAAGGGTACCAACCTCAAGTCAATTCAAACTGTATCACTTTACAGGATTTCATAGTTCTTCAGCTTAAATTACTGTTTCTTTCTGTTGTTGGGAGGAAAAAAAGGATAAAAAGTTCCTTTTAATAACTCAGATTGGGTTGGCTTCAATACTTTGCAGTATTCTTCTTTTTATTTGCACTTGTTGACCTGTTCTATTCTACTTCAATATCCTGAATAAATAAAATGTTGAAATTGGTATGTTCCCATCAGTATTGGCACATTCCTCTTTTAGTACTTAGGAACAGGAAGAAAAAGTTGGTTTTGCAGCAACTGTAGTGCCACTAGATGGTGGTCAAGGATCATGATGGCAATGATCTTGGTGATGGTGATAATAATGCTTCAGTATCCACTTTCACTTGATAAACCAACTCTTGAAAAGTCTCTGTTCAGAAGTGAGATCTTGTAAGAGTTTAGCATTTTCGATTCTTAAAATTAGGAGAAGCACAATACTGTGTGCTTTTTAAAGATGCTGTTAACTCCTGGTTTAAGTCAGTGTGCCCAAAGGCTGGGAGAATTGCAGGAGTGACCAAGTTGGGAAAGTTGAATTTGGAGATTGTTGGGCTGTATATGGCTTGACCATCTCAGTATACATCTCATGGCCCAAACTTTTGTTTTTACTTTGCACTTCAGGCCCTATAAATTCTTCTCTTGGATCTGTGAGCTATATCCCTGCTTCTCTTCACATACCCTTTTCATTATTTTATTTTCTTTAGTTGACTTTAGCTTATCTCTCTCTGATGCTCTTTTTCCAACACTATTGAAGATTTCATTCTGGAAGGGGAGAAGAGGGAAAAAACAATGTTTTATCTGAATGTTCATGGTTGCTTTTAAAAAGGACAAACAAATATGAGAAAACACCAATTCAATTCATAATCCTGTTTCCAGCATTTTCAATCATTCTTAGTTTTCTTACCAATATATTATAAATTAACCAGAAAGTCCAAGACAAGAGGGAGGTATTCAGAAGAATAAGGGAGCATAGCAAGATTGGGTGCTTTTTCAGAATTTATTGGCTTTAGTACACAGAGACACATAGAGACACATACACATTACAGATAGTCCTCAACTTACAGCTGTAATCGAGCCCAGAATTATGTTCGTAAGTTATGGTTGTAAGATCACTGCATTTTCCCAAATGTCTTGTTTTTGCTGGAAATAGGAAATCAGCAAAATCTGCTAAAATTGCAGTCAGTTGACCATGAAATACTGCAAATGGCTGTAAATGCAAGCCAGTTGCTAACAGCCCAAAATGCAAACATGTGACTGCAGGTATATGTGTGTGTGCAGCTATCAGAACTTTGAAAATGGGTTATAAATAGCTCTGGGGAGGAGTCTGTCATAACTTCATACAATTGCTAAATCATTAAGCAAGGACTGCCTGTATTAAAAGAGAAATTGGAACACACTCCAACAGTTAGGGTTTTTTGGTTAATTTTTGTTTAATGGGCCCCTTTTACACTTTCATGAAGTGCTGTAGAAAGCAGCAGTCTTACATTATAGTACAAAAGTGTAAGACAGTTCAATATTATAGTAAAACATGGGAGTTGTGGAATATATTACTTGGATACTGCATTAAAACAAAACTTTGGTGCCATCACATAGGATTGCAAGAAAACCACTGTTTTGAAATCTTTTATTAACAGATGCCAGCAGATCCATAACAAAAGGATGGAGAAAAGCTTCAGATAGGTCAAAGGGACTATTGCCTACCGGGACTAATTTTGGAAATTAACATTGGGTGTTCTTTTTAAGCCAGAATTCAGAAAGAGCAGAATGAAGATGGGGTGAATTTGCAGGACAGTGAACGAAAGGAAAAATGGAAAAGACGCATGCTAGTAATTATTCCAGTATTGTTCAGACTTGTTTTTTTTTTTTTGTTTCACCAGAGGGTAGGGCTAGAAGCAATTAAAGGGAAATTACAGGGAACAGATTTTGGCTCAACATTAGGAGAATTTTTTACTCTAATGGTAAGAGATATTTGACAATGCAAATAACTGTCTGAAGACATACAAGGCTTCCTCTCTTTGGAGGCTAGACAGCAAACAATCAGGATTCTGTAGCTGCATCTTGTATTATACTATAAAACATGGACCGAAAGGGATTGGAATGGAAGGACTGTCCAGCTCTGCCTTTCTATTCATCTGCAAGCCAGGGAAATCACCGGATGGTCACATGCATTTCATAGTCACATGCATTTCATAATTTAACATGCAATGATGCCTCACCTCTTTTTCTTGCTATTACAGATGGAGAGCCGCAGTTAGCATCTACTGTCATTGACACTATATTGACTGGTTTGCCAGGACCTCGTGGGGGACCAGGACCCATAGGGCTGCCAGGTAAGACAGTTGGATTGATAGAAACCAAGGAATCAAGCAATAACTGTGTTTGAGATGCTCCAAGGTAATCACGTCTAGAACCTGTTCGTTTGACACACTTAATTTTTTTCTTTTTAACATCCAACCCTCGATCTTTCCATCTGTATTCCAGTTAGAAAAATAAATGGGAAGCAAACAAAGTGGCAGCTTGAACGATCATCTTTGTTTTCAAGAATTTTTCAGGGACTCAATGAGATTGGATAAGTGTTCTTGGTTGATAAGAATATGACAGCTGCAGCTTGGAACTTTGTTCCCCAGAGAGGCAAAGTTAAGCAGAGAAAGGAAACATCCATCCTAGTAGAGAAGTGGGAGTTAGAGGGACTCTCAAACCTCCTCGTAAATTGGTAAACTGTGACTAATTTTCTGCCCAATGGTAACTATAAAGCCATCCCATCTCAGAAGCCATACGTGTGTTCACATGTGTTTTCAAAACTCCAGATACACCCCACCAATCTCGGGCTTCTGTTACAGACAGAATGAATCCATTTGTTTGGACCAGTGTGTGCCAACCTCAGCAACTTTAAGATGTATGGACTTCAATTCCCACCTCAACAACTTTAAGATGTGGGGGAGATTCTGGGAATTGGAGTCCGCATAGCTGAAAAATGCTGAAATTGATTCACTGAACCAGGATTTGTCAATTTTGGCATTTTTCAGCTGTGCAGATTCCAATTCCCAGAATCTCCCCCACCCACACGTCTTAAAGTTGTTGAGGTGGGAATTGAAGTCCATACATCTTAAAGTTGCGCAGGTTGGCACACACTGGTCCAAACAAATGGATTCATTCCATCTGTAACAGAAGCTCGAGATTGATGGGGTGTATCTGGAGTTTTGAGAACACGTGTGAAACTCGTATGGCTTCTGAGATGGGATGGCTTTATAGTTGCCATTAGGCAGAAAATTAGTCACAGTTCACCAATTTACGAGAAGGAGATTTCCCACAAGTGAATCGAAATTTCAGCTAAGAACTGTTCATACGATAAGCAGTGCTGTGCTCACCATTGGGGAGAGCCACAGAGATGATCTTGAAGAAAGTATGCAGCAACAATTAAAAATAAAGTCCACATTAAGCCCAGGAAATATAGAAAGGATTAGAAAAAAATTCAAACTGACTCTGCCTTAACTGTAAGAAGAAAGAAAGGGAAAACACAGCTTTTGAAGATACGATTTCTATAGTCTGTCCAGTCAAACTTGTGTAGTTGGTTTCCCTTAAAGGGTTGGCAACTATTGCCATCACAAAGAATAGCAAAACTAAGAATATGAAGCAATTTAACAACTTTTCAGATTTATTAGTCTGCCAGCTTTCCACACATTTAGGCAGTAGTTTTCAAACATTTCGATCTTAGGATCCCTTTATATTCCTAACAATGATTGAGCCACCACCACCACCCCCCAAAAAAAGAATTTTGCGTTAGGTGGGTTGTATCTAACATTATTTACTATATTAAAAATTAAAACATTTTGAGGTGGGGATCCTATGAAAACCTAAAACCACCTTTACACAAGGAATAAATAATATGACATCCATGTTCACCAGTATGAACTCAAATGCTTTTCTTGATGCTTGACCAGTTTTTTTGTCCCTCCAGAATTTTTTTCTAAAATTATTTTTTAAACCAACAGAATAAAACAGGAAGTTAGCTTGCAGCAATGTTTCATCTACTGGCCTCTTAACACAATTGTGTTCTTTGGTATACAGATGGCCCTCAACTTGCAACCATTTGTTTCGTGACTGTTTGAAGTTTTACAACTGCACTGAAAAAATGATTTACAACCAGTCCTTGCACTTACAACTTTTATCACATTTCCCATGGTCCCATGATCACAATTTGGATGCTTAGCAATTACCATGTACTAACAATGGTTACAACATCCCAGGATCATGTGATCACCATTTGTGACCTTCCCAGGCAGCTTCCAACAATAAAAATCAATGGGGGAAGCCAGATTCACTTAATAACTTGATTCATTTAGTAATTGCAGTGATTTGCTTAACAATCATAAAATTGGACATGATTCATTTAACAACTGCCTTGCTTAGCAACATAAATTCTGATCACGATTGTGGTTGTAAATTGACGACTACCTGTGCTGTGGTTACCTCATAGGGGTGTAAGAGAAAGCCTACAGAACAGAGATGCAGGTAAATTATTTGTTTTATAGCGTAGCCATTCGTACTCCTGTGGCAGCAATTTTATAAGTATGCCCATGCGCTGTAATTGTACTGCACAGAACATCCCCTCTCCCCAGTTTTACAGTAAGGGTGAATAAATTTCTTCTGCAATTTCCTTTGAGAGGTTGACATGGTTGGGGGAGGTGGAGAAAAAAGAGCTTTCTTTTATCAATTTGGAGGGATTCTTGAAAAGTTTATGTTTTAAGCCTGCCAGAAGCTTAAACAATCTATTTGAGGTCTTAATTTGGGGGGAGGGGGGGAAGAAAAAGAAACACAAAACAATAAGATGCCAAAGTAAAGTGCAATTTACTGCCAAATTTCAGTGGTGTGATCTCTGAGGAGCAGTTGCCTGCCTACAAAAATGGATCTGGAGGAATCATATGTGGCCAGCGGATTAGCACTAGCAATAGAACTTAGACTTATATATCGCTTCCCAGTGCTTTTACAGCCCTCTCTAAGAGGTTTACAGAGTCAGCATCTTGCCCTCAATAGTTTACCCACCTCAGAAGGATGGAAGTCTGAGTCAACCTTGAGCCAGTGGGACTTGAACTGCCAAACTGCTGACAATCAGCAGTCAGCAGAAATAGCCTGCAGTACTGCACTCTAACCAATGCACCATCACAGTTCTGTGGAATTGCCCATGATTGCTTTACATATAGAAAAGAAAAACTCTCAATGTCCTCAAGAGTGCAATTCCAATCACACCCTTTGCCCAATGTCAAAGAAGACTCAGTTACCCAGGCCAAAATATATATTTTAAAAGTTAAATCAGGACAACTTTATATCCTTTGGTCCAGTTGCCCTGGTTTAACTTTGTTTTTAAAACGCCCTTTGCTCTCTTACCCAACTACTGAAACTATCACTCCCACTAAACGTAATAATTGTGAACTGACTCCGCCCTCAATCCCCCTTCCCCAAAAAATGGAGTTGAGGGGAAGATCATAGAGCCACAGATGACACCAATCTTTTCAGTCCACCCAACAATAAGGAATTAAATCACGATAGTTAAAAAGCTCTTCCTTCCATTAGACCGGCCTGTACTTCTAACTGTAATCTTCATTTATTTCTTTCTGATTTCTTTTTTTCTTAAAAAGAAATTGTCTTAAGTGATTTGTCTATGGCAGAGGCACTCAAAAGTGACCTTCCATCAGGATGACAAGACGTCCTTTCTCTTATTACCACATTCCTGCACTGAGCCTTCAGCTCATTTCATCCCAGACTTTGATATATGAGGGTTGCATTAATTATGGAGGCAGATTCAATTGCCCTGGTGAGCGTCTGGAGCTCTTGGGGGTTTCAACTGAAACAATTAAGGCTAAGTTTGGAAGGAGCCCACACAGCAGGTCCCTCCCTCTCCCCAAAGATTTGGCAAGTGTAATTAATAGTCGGAGTCTGGAAGAAATTATATCACTCCCCCCACACACACTTTTTTTTCCAGGTAGGGTGAAGCCATTTGAAGGCAATCCCTTAACGATGCAGCATTAGCAAGCAGATCAGCCCAAATGAGTCTTCTCCTTCTGCCAAGCAGTGAGCTGCTGCATGCCAGGAAGAACTCAACGCTTGTTAGGAAAGAGACGGCGGGAAGTTCTAGCCTGTCTGGAGTCACAAGAATTCTCTAGGGCAGAGATTTGGAAGCTGGATCCAAAATTATGCTTGGCAAGTTATGTAGGTGGAGTCCAGATCTGTCACCAGTTCAAGGAAAGAGCACCTGCTTTGCTTGCAGAAACACTTACGTTTCAGTTCTTGGCACTGTTTCCTAAAAGCAAGGAAGGTGTGCAGGCAACCTAAACCACTCAAATTTCAATAGAGAATTGCAACGAAATTACAACAGTTTCTTGCTGCTTTCGAGGCATAAATCAAAACAAATTGGAGGTGTAAACTTTTGTTCAGGTTTGATATTACCCCTAGCCCCTGTAATACCTTTAAATTTCTCAGTAAATCTCCTTAACCCTATCTAATTCAGAGATCCTTACTGTGTCACCACTTGTTTTTTATTCAGGCTGTTTTACTTAAAAAAAAAAAAGTAAAATGAATCTGGCTGTTCTATTACATCTTGCCAAAACTTGTTGCAGAATGGCGGAAATAAATTGACTTTCAAGTTGGTTTATTTATTTATTTATTTTTTGGAAATGAGCGAAATTAAAAGTTTGAGAATTGGTTATCCAGCATTTAAATTTATCCAGTCCTGCATATCAGCCATAAATGGGTTTTCTGGAGTGAAATTGCCAAACATCACTATATGAGATCAGGGTTTGGTGTTTAAATGAAAAATACTGTTGTACGTCATCTCTGTATTGTTACAAGCTTCCAATCTTTGCATGTCAGGCTCTAAATCCTATTTGCTCTTAACTGTTGAAATGATATGGAATGCCAAATGTTATTAAATATAAATATCAAGTGGGAAATAGGATTGGAATATTAACCTGAAGTTCTGACTATCAAAGGCAAATCCAGTTCCTTGATAGGTAGGAACAGCCTATCAAAGTAAGCCTTTTTTTTATTCTTGTCCTAGCGGCAAACAAGCAGCAACTCTGTTTGGTAGACCATCATTTGATTTCTCCAGTCCTGCACATCAGCCATAAATTGATATTCTAGAAGTGTTGTGTGAACTTTAAAGCTTATAATCAACCTGTGGTGGAAGCTGAAAGAAAGCACCAACAATGACAAAACACATCCTTATAATAGAAAGATAACATATCAAGATCATTGTCTATCCTTCTCCCTATGCTGTTTTTAGTGAGACCCAAAGACCACTTTTTTGGAATCCTCTGCATTTCTCCTCCAACTAAAAGGAACAGATAGATGAACCCTAGATGATGCTTCCGAGTGATGCCTTTAGATATATTAGGCATAAGAGGTTAATTAAACCATTTAAGACACTCATGGCAGTTGGGAATGTCAGAATTTGTAATCCAACCATATCAGAATATCATTGGCTTGAGGAAAACCTGAAATCTTGCAATTTTTAATTCATCATTGGTATTTGCATCAGAATGCACATGAGCATTAAGTAATATGCTAATCCTTAAAATATATTCATACTTTTTTTTTCACCAGGCCCACCTGGATCTTCAGGCCCCAAGGGAGCACCAGGGCCAATTGGAGCACCTGGAGTACAAGTAGGCAAACCATTTTCACCTACCTGTTGAGCATTTTCAGGTCAAATTAAAGTGATTTTTTTTTTTACTAAGCTTAAACAAATGACTATTCATATTTCTTTTTTCTTTTCTTTTCCTTTTTAAAGAGGCAAGGTCTTAATAGCTTCATGTCCCTGATTCTGCCTTTCTGTACCAGGCACATGTTAGTTTAATGTTTTAAATTATATACAACTTAAGAGTCATTAATTTCTGATACAACCCATATAGTTACAGGTAGTATTCAACTTACAACCACAACTAAGTCCATTGCGGCCTACCTTTCTGAAAGAGCACCCAGCCAATGCAGTGTGTGGCCTTGCTACAGAGGCCACCTTGTGCCATTCTGGAAGTGGGCATCATCATGAGGAGCCTCTGTGGTGCAGTGGTTAGAGTGCAGTACTGCAAGCTACTTCTGCAGCCAGCTGCAATTTGGAAGTTCAAATCCCACCAGGCTCAAGGTTGACTCAGCCTTCCATCCTTCCAAGGTGGGTAAAATGAGGACCCAAATTGTTGGGGGCAATAGGCTGACTCTGTAAACTGCTTAGAGGGGGCTGTAAAGCACTATAAACCACTGTGAAGTGGTATATAAGTATAAGTGCTATTGCTATTAGGGCAATTTCAGAAGAATGTAATTTTCCAAATTGAGTGATTTGGAAAAAAATCATGTCTTTCTGAGAGATTGTGAGAATTACAACTGCTTCTGGCATCTGCTTCTGGAATGGCATGAAGTGGCCTCTGTAGGAAGGTCACACATTGCATTGACTTTCTCTTTTGGTAAGGCAACCTTCAAAGCAATTCAGTGGAGCAAGGCATCTGGGACCCTTCAAGGGAGGATGTGGGGGAAAGATTGCTGGGTGGGGGCAGTTGCAATATCCCTATAGTCAATTGTAAGGGCGGGTGGGTTGCTAAGTGCATGCATTTTCATCACATGATTGCAGGAGTGCTGCAATGATAGGTCATTTGTCTTTCATTCAGTCATTGAATTAATGGATGTAAGTTGAGGACGATCTGAACTTTTCAGCAATGCTGAACTATTGCTCATTATTTGGCCTAAAGTTAGACTAAAGACACTTTATACTGTCTAAAACCAGCATTTGCAACATAGATGTCATAGGTAGGTGCAGTGATGTTTGCAGAGCAGGGTAAAACCTAGGTAAGATAAGGGTACGATCTATCTGTTTTGCAAAATGCAGTATTTTCTACCTATGAAAAGATCCCGCATATGCATGAATATGACAGAGATTCTGTGATATTACAATAATATGTTGTATGGCTTTATTTGTAGTAGTGAATTCATTGGTAAACCAGTGACTATTGATAAGTACAAAACATAAGTCATAATTATTGCTGAAGGAACAGGGGCGGGATTCAAATTTCTTAACAACAGGCTCTGTGGGCATGGCCTAATTTGTGGGCATGGCTTGGTGGTCATGTGACTGGCTGAGCATGGCTTGTATGTAAATATTATAAATATTTATGTAAATATTGAATTTTTTATTTAAAAAAAGAGCAATTTTTACCCAAAATCAGGCAAAGCAGGCAGGAAGTTTGAGTTGCTCACAGAATCAAAGATTCACTTAGAGATCTATGATTCTGCAATCTGCTATCTGAGTCTGCACTAAAAAATAGAAGCTTCAGTGTTAAGGAAGGTTCAGTTCTACTTTTAGATTACCTGGAAAGCAAGAAATCCAACGATTTCCTCCTTTCTAGCTAATCTAAATCACCTAGCACAGCAGAACAGCTGATGGTTGGTGAAAAAAAAAATAGCAACTTACAAAATGCAGGTAAGGTAAGGAGTGAGTGGGCGGAGCAGGATGGGGCCAGCCAATGGCGCGATTTGCCGTTTGTCCAAACTGGGCAGAATCATAAGAGCCGGACTGACCAGGTAGAATCCTACCCCTGTGAAGGAGTTATCAGAGATTACAGTGTTTCATAAGCAATATAACTTTTAATGCAGCATTTCTCAGTCTGGGTTGTTTTAAGATGTTCGAATCCCTTCAGGCTGGGGAATTCTGGGAGTTGAAATCCACACATCTTAAAACAGCCCAGGTTGACAAACACAGTTGTAATGTCTTTGCTTTCTATCAGGGCACTCCTGGTTCTCCTGGCCAGCCTGGGCTGAAGGGCCCAAAAGGTGATCGAGGCGAAAGGGTAAGCCAATTTTTAGATTTGTGCCATTTTACAGATCACCAATGCAGTTCAGCAGATCACTTTTATGCATTAAAAATATGCATTATAGAATGTTGGGGCAATTTTTCAGTCAATGGACACAATTAGAATTTTGGAAGCATGTTTTGGATATGCTCAAATAATGGCTGTTTGGCTTGCTTGCTCACTTAAGAGTTCCTTCATCTACACCAGTGTTTCTCAATCTTGGCAACTTTAAGACATGGATTTCAACTCCTAGGATTCTCCAGCAGGTACGGCTGCCTGAGAAATTCTGGGAGTTGAAGTCCACACAACTGAAAGTTACTAAAGTTGAGAAACATAATTCTACCCCTTCTTCAAAAAATCTTTTCACTATTCCAACTGACCTGTTAAATGATCTGGCAACTAGATTTACCTGTGAATGAATCACAAGGCTGTAATTCTTCTTTGTTTCCATTTCCTAAGTGAGGCTCACATGAAGCCCAGGAAAATTTATAGAAGTAAGGATTAAATTGGAGGCTATTGTTGATATTGCAAAGAGCCAGCTTTCCATTTTTTAATTAAAAGAGTGAGGAGGAAGTCTTGCTGGCATCAAAGATGTTTCCTTTAGGAACCTTCATGTTACATGATGCAATTGTGATATTGGGCTGACTAACTCCATACCGTGTTGGCATACATCATAGGCTTTGCATATTGATTGCTATTTGGTAACTATACAATGTCAACATCTCAACTCACATCTCAACTTGCTCTCATCGTTGTTATCTGCAGTGCAAGGGAAACTGTCATTCATGACATCAGGAGCTCTTAATTCCTTTGCCTGCAGGTAGTCCGCGAGTTACAACCATAATGGATCCTGCCCATCACTGTCGTAATACATTACAGACATAAATTGAGTCAACCATGTGACTGACCTGATTTTATTACCTTTTTTACAATACTTGTTAAGTAAACTCATAGCAATAGCAATAGAATTTTAGGCTTCTGTACCACCCCATAGCTCTTTATAGCAGTCTCTGAGTGGTTTAGGCTTAGACGTAGAATATCTTTATTGTCACTTTGAATGTACACTAATCGGCATACATTAAAATGAAATTTCATTGCATACAGTTTTCAAAGGGTCTCCACCTCCAATAAACATGGCTAAATAAATAAATACAAAAGTATGCATATATCCACATATATTATATAACACAGAAAAACAACACAGTCTAGTTCAGACATATACATGCACATGGCAAGAGAAACAAATCTTGCAAGTTTAACAGACGGATGGTGGAGGGAAAAATGTTGTTATAGAATCTGGTAGTCCTGCTAGAAATATTTTAAAACCTTCTCCCAGAGGGGAGCAATAGGAAGAGACAGGGAAGTACAGTGTAAAAGCATTATTTGCATACTGCCCCCAACAACTTGGGCCCTAATTTTACTGACCTTGGAAGGCTGAATTAACCTTGAGCCCCATCAGGATTGAACTCCAAGCTATGGACAGAGGTTGCTTGCAATATTGCACTTAACCACTGCATCACCAGGGCAAACTCATGGTTTTCTATGAGCTCTTAAGTAAATACTGATTTTTGGTCAGGCCATCATAACATGTGATCATGTGAACATGGGATGCTGCAAATGGCAGTAAATGTAACCCAGTTGCCAAGCTCTCAAAGTGCAGTTATGTGACTGCATGGGTGCTGACTGTGGGAACTTTGAAACCAGGTGTAAGTACCACCATGTATGTCAGAACTTTGAATGGTTACTAAGCAACCGATCATACATCAAGGACTATCTGTATTCAACAGCTAAAATGAAAATTTTTTAAATATAAAGCCCATGTCACACTGCACCAACGGATGGAAAGAGGATGTAAAATGGAGAGAAACTCTTGCCATCCGTTGGTTAACGCGATGCATCCGTTCTGTACTCACTGCGTCCGTTTTTCTTCCTCTCTATCCATCCAGCATCCGTCGACTGAGGTTCCATCCGCTCAAAAAGTTTTGAGCTGCTCAAAACTTTTTGAGTGGAAAATATATCCAACGCGTCCATTCTGCATCCGCAACGCATACGGGAACATCCGTTCTGCATCCATCGTCATCCGTTAGGCATCCGCTACATCCGCTAGGCATCCACTGCACATCCACGCAACTCAAATCCGCTCCAGGGGAAACGAACCAGACACAGGGAGGAAGCGAAACGGACGCAGAACGGACACGCAGCGTTAGTAGCACGGACGGAGAAAGGATATAAAGCAGATGCAGCTCGCAAAGAAAAGCATTTAAAACAGAAAAAACGTTCGCAGAGGGGACCTATCTCGGATATTAAGGATGTCCAGAGGATGCAAAAGGACACATAGTGGAAAACCTATATTGCCTATAAAAAGGGGGAGCAACTCACCTGCATCTCACTTTCAGGACCAGCAGCCCTGCTGTGCAGACCTCTGCAGCTTCATCTGGATCTTGCTTC